>LGRX02002213.1:0-111032 GCA_001247695.2 Cymbomonas tetramitiformis
GATCGGCGCTGCATCCCCCGTGAGCCCCCCCAGACGCCGTGCTCTTGCAGGCGGAGCTTGCTCGGTGCACCTTGTGCTTGGCTGCATCGCCCGTTGCCGGGCTGCAGCAGCGCCTCGGAGTGCGGACCAGACTGCGAGGACGCTCTGCGTCACCCGCGCACTCTGAGATGCACTCCCAGGTCCTGTGCCAAGGAGGGCTGACACTGTCACGTGTCCCCAGCTCACTGCCACTTGTCCCCAGCTCGCCGCCACGTGTCCCCAGCTCACCGCCACATGTCCCCAGCTCACTGACACATATCCCCAGCTCACTGCCACGTGTCCACAGCTCACTATCATGTGTCCCCAGCTCACTATCATGTGTCCCCAGCTCACTGCCATGTGTCCCCAGCTCACGGCCACGTGTCCCCAGCTCACTGCCACGTGTTTCCAACTGCTCTGCCCCGACTTGGACTGAACCCCGCTTCAGCGCCACGAGTCTCCGCGATCAAGAGCGTGCAGCACTTCGCCTGTCCGCCATCGGTCAGTCTCTGGTGCTTCCATTCGACTACCACCCGGCTCCAGGACAGGTGGCAGGCGCAGGCGGCTTCTGCCACTCTCGGTTCCATCAGTAGTCATCAGATGTGTTCTCATCCAGAAGAAGGTGTGGAGGCTCCCTGATGGCAGTGTCTGCGCTGCCCTCGTGTGTCCAAAGAACTTCCGGTGAGGACCGGAGTGCGAGCGGCACGAGGGGCGTGTGATGTAACGAGGGGTCGCCCTGTGCAGGCTGTGAAGGCGCTGTTCCGCCGCGCGCGTGCGGCCGCGCCCGCTGTCGTGTTCTTTGACGAGATGGACGCTCTGGCCTCCACGCGCGAGGAGGGCTCCGGCGCTGGTGCCAGGTCGTGACCTGCAGGCTCCCGTTCCCTCGCGGCGGGTTGGTGGCACAGCCGCGGACTAGCCGGCGGCAGTGTGCGCCGCACAGAAGACACCTTGGACGCGCCTTAGTAGCACGCCTGTCCTGAGCACTGAGCAGCCGCATTGAACTAACACTCTTGCGAGAAAGCTCGCGTTATTCCAGGCAGATTCCGCCATTTTGGCCAGAGCGTGATTTTTCCAAGAAACAGTACACATCTATTTTGGGAATAGCTGCGTCCAACCAGTATGACAGTTTGCTGATTGGATGACCAGCAGCACAGTTCGCTGATTGGATGACCAGCAGCACAGTTCGCTGATTGGATGGATCGGTGAATCCCTGCGCATGCTTCCACAGGATGCCAAGGTTGTTTCGCAGTGGCTCCGAGGCATCAATCTCCAGGATGACATCACCTGCATCACGTCAGAATGGGGGGTTCTTAGGGTGCCTCATGTGGAGGGCAATTCCAGATCGCAGATGGTCGTAGACTAGCTGCTGAGCACGCTGGGAGGGGGGGGAGGGTACTTGGTGTCGAGCGCAGCTCCAGCTCGGAGAGAGTCTTAAATCAGCTGCTGACGGAAATGGACGGATTGCAGCCGCTGCTTGGGGTGTCAGGTGGCGCACACACACACACACAAACGACCCACACGGCGTCCCGCCACGCTTCAGCCACACACCTATGCCATTTGCCTGCCATGCAGACTGGAAACCCAGCTTTAAACCCCCCGAGCTCTGATCTTTGCCGTCCCCTCCGAATGACTATGGCAATCTGATTGATAAGTGGACTGCTCTCCGCAAGTAACGTCTGCAGCCTGGGGCTCGCATGCTTCGAAGTCCATTGTGAGTTTTCTCAAGGTATAAAGGGCGAGACAAAAACGCACACGTGGTGCAACTCTGAATCGTGGTCTCCTGCACACTTCGACATGGTCATCCCAGCCCAGGGCGGGTCTGATGAACTTGTCTCAGTTTGTGATCCATGCCAGATTTTGCTGCTCGCTTTTTGCAAGAAAGGTGACCAGGAGGTCTGAGGGGCTGGGAGGTTTGCGGGGAGTCACGTAGTGCTCCATGCTTTCTCCCAGCCTCCTGCTCGCTCGGAGCACGGAATACCTGCATCGCCCTACAATGCAAGGCCCATGTCCCTCGCCGGTGCTTCTAAACGCGACCACTGTTTGCAACGCAGTTGTGGCGGCCACAAACCGGCCGGATTTGATCGACCCGGCACTGCTGCGCCCCGGACGCTTCGACCGCCTCCTTTATGTTGGCCCACCAACAGGCATGCCTGCGCCCCTCATCCCCTCGCCCGGCCCCACATACAGTCATGCACATGCCTGGTCTTCCCTTGCCTCCTCCCCAACAGTCATCTGCTTGGCAGGATGCGCTCGTATGTGGGGTGCACAGCTGCGGCCTTCTCGCGATGCACCAGATCGCGGCTGCCATCCAGGAAGCCACCGGTTTAGCATGACCCCGCCATTCATTGCCAGAGCTTCCTCGGCGCGCCACTGGCCAATTATGCAGATGGGCAAACTCACGATTGCGATTGGAGAGTCTGGTCAGCGTGCATCCCACATATTCTGCGTTATATGCGGCATCCTTCCACAGCAGCAGGCGGGGACCTGGAGTCGATGTAGCACCTGCGCAGAGGTCGGTGGGTGGGTTTATGGGCAGAGGGGGAGGGGCATAGGTTTGGCGTAAAGTGAGGAGGTGCCTGCTGGGGCTGTCTCAGGCACCTCAAATCGTGCGGACATATTCCGGGTCCACCTCAAGAGGACGCCGTTGGCTGAGGTGTGTTGCACTGCCTCGCCTTCTGCATCGCTGCGCCGTCTCCGCGCGCGAGGCCCAGTCACGGCGAGCTACTGAGCAAACCCCATAACAGTGGCGCCCGCTAAAGCAACGAGCATCTCCTGGTATGTTCTGAGTTTGCCTGCCATCAGCCTCGGTGTGGACGAGATGAGACTCGTCGAATTGACGTGCAGGATGTTGTACTCGAAGACCTCGCTGAGCTGGCTGCCGGGTACACTGGAGCTGATGTCACGGCAGTATGTCGCGAGGTATTGCAGAAGGCCACACCGGCCATACTTGCATGGCTGAGTCAAGAGTCAATGCCCTCCATCCAACTGATGCATGCCGCACGGACCCTCGGGTTTTATATCGGGACAATAACTATGTTTTTTTTCTAGGGAAATTCATTCAACATTGAGCATGCCAAAGGAACTCTTGGTGGATGATGTGAGGTAAAGGGGTAAATGGTTTGGTAAATGCGTCCACAGGCAGGACTTGCAGCCCTCGAGGAGGATATCGGCGCATGTACCGTGGCAAAGCGTCATTTTCTGAGTGCTCTGGCATCAGTGCCTGCATCCAAACCTCCAGAGGATATGGCATTTTATCAAAAGTTTAGGCGTTCATCTTAATGTAAGACAAATCAGGCGGAGCGTCATTCTGAAATGAAGATTGTCCAAAAGCAAGGAATACAGAGGAAAACGGATCGCATGCATAAAACATGATGCCGTTGGCGATACCTTTGATCCATCACGCATTTGTGATAGATATTTATTTTTAAATGGTGGATTCAGGAATAAGTCGAAGTGTTCGTTATGTGTAATCAAGGGATGAGGTGCGCGGGTTAGAATTATGCAGCAGTAATTAGCCAAAGGAGGCAAATAGGTGCAGTTTGGGTATGCATTGAATGGTTTCGTGAAGTTAAGTTCAACTGTGGAGGTATCTTGCACATGAATTATTGATCGTTTTCCGATATGGATGGATTTTTGTAGGGATAAGTGTGTAAACTCCGTAAGTTTTGTGTGTTAACTCCATTTTACTGGTGTACCCAGTCCACGTGGTGCGTCACTCCACATATCATGCGTTTCTACTTTTAAAATGTGTCATCGGCATTCCGCGTCATCGTCATCGATCAGTCGCCCCCTTCACGGGAAGAAACATAATCGGCTTGCACTCTAGCGCTGCATTTCCCTGGTTCACTGCTAGACCGTGAACCCGTAAGTCATGCTGCAGCCGCTGTTATGTTCGGTAGACAACCGTATGCCGAACACAATAAAATTTTGGGTGTTGTGTGTAAACTCCGTAAGTTTTGTGTGTTCACTCTATTTTGTGTTTTTAGTCCACGTATTTTTTGTTTGTACTCCATCGTGTCATAAAAAATCCGGCGTCATCGGTCATTCGCGAATTCGCCCATAGAAATCTCGCCGCTTCATTTCACAGGTTTACTTTTCGCATCTGCATCTCTCGTCTGTTCTCTCACTCGGCTGGCATGAGATGACGTGACACAGTGTCCTTATGTACTTTTACTAATACATATGACGTTGTCGCTGCCGGTAACTCCGACTGTCGGTCGCATTTTACGGTTGTTCAACAGTAGATGTCGCTTTCAACAGTTTCCGTGTTCAATTGTTATATGTTAAATATGCAATTTTAGCTTCAGGCGAAGCGCTTTCTCCCCGCAGTTTGCCCCTGTCTAGGGAAGTAAACATTTCTAACATCATGTATTAATCTAAGTAACCTATTGCTACATAATATCATCACATAGTCCTACTGAGTACATGTGTACCCGTTTCGCGTGGAATGATAACCTATTCCGCAACTACTGGAGGTTTCAAATTCCTGAAATTCCGCCCGCTATACCCAAGTGAACGCGTCAGCCCACAGCGAGATCTGTGGTTGACCGTTAAACACCTTGGGCAGGTGGTGCTGATGGGCGCCAAGGTGGGGCAATGGGGCGGTAAAATCGGAAATGCCGGATGTAGCGGGGTATCAACGTGAAGAAATAGAAGATTGCGAAGTCGAAGAGGGTAGGCGCGCGCGTAAGCTCCTCCTACAAAGAATGGCGTCAAGGGTAGCTAATCCGCAACGTAACACCAATCAAGTGCAGCCCGATCACCAGCAACATAAATCTCACAGCGGCAGAGCCGCCTCCAACCGCATTTTAACCGCGCATGCCGCCCAAACGCCCCACAGGGCCCAAGCGCACCACCAACTCAAACGGCGAAATTAGCCAACCATCGATGCCCTTGAGTAAGGACAATAAAAGCGAGGAATGGGTCCACGACCTAGTAAATATACCCCAACCGGATATATTCGGAGTGAGCCTAGATAGGTTGACTGTATTCAGAATATTGAGTGTGATAAAAGATATGATACCGAAACCTATAACCTAGGCGAAAGTCCCGAACGGCACCTAACGGCATGTGACACAGCGGTGACACACACGGGCAGCGGTACCCGAGGCAGATCGGACTAAGGGTCTAGTCAGGGGCCTATACCGGGACTCCCGGTCAGGGCTGCCTGGGCTAATCCTAGCAAATAGTCCAATTTCCCGAAAACAAATGAATTCAGACCTCACGTGTTGTGCTGGAAACAGCAGCTCAGGCAGTGGGGACCCGCTGCCGACGGTGAAACAACGGATCACTAAACTCGGATATACGAACGATATATACCCGAGATGAGTGACACAGGCTGACCACCGAAGATGACATACAGGAATGACACTAGACTGTACGAACTAGTCGTAGCGTCAATTCCAGCACACCACCTCATCTGAGGTGGACCAGCTAGTGACACTCACCACCCTAGCTACTAGAGTTTACAGAGAAATGTCAAGATGTTAACTCTAGGGAGCTAGTCAAAGTCACAGGTGGCAAGATGAATGTACAGGCTAGCAAAATAATACTGCTAAGCCTAGGAAACTGCTAGGACCATTCCGGTCTGCTAAGATTAATGCTCTGCCAGCTAGTGGTGGGTGCTGTTGTAAATCTCGCTTGTCTGCATGTGATGGAGAATGCTAAAAGAATTCCGCCTGTCGGTTTAGCTTCAATACTTCTGCGAACTATAAAGGTCTCTTGCCATAAAAAATGTTCGTCTCAATTGGTAAAGCTGCCCGCTAGTGGTGAGAATTACAGCAACATCCTTCTGCCCAAAACTACAGCAAGTGGTGGAGATTGCTAACGCGAGCACCGCCTGTCTGTTTAGAGAACTAATAGTAGTCATCACTCGAATCGAAACCAGCATCTTCCTCGAAATAAGTCTCTTCATCATAAAAACCAGCACCACCAATTTCTTCGGAATCGTGGGCTCCTGCCTCCCAGGCAGCCCACTCCTCTGCGGTGTATTCATTCTCGTCGCTCATTGCAGACTCATTCTCAAAAGAAACTGCGCCAACATTAAACTCGTGGTGCGGTAAAAACTCTTCCCCAAGTGGGGCCTCGAAACTTCCGCCATAAGAATCCTGCTGAAAACCTGTGTCCAGCTCGGAATCCCGTTCCAATCGTTCGGACGAAAAATGCGGAGCGGCCAAGTGGCCATCTTGCTCCCCTTCCTCCTCACAACTGTCGCCGGAATCATCGAAATACCCAAGTGGGTACTCCGATTCATCCTCATCCTCACTAAGCAAATACTCCTCATAACTGTGAACAACCCCAGAGCCCATATAGGGAGGTACAATGGGAGGTGCATGTACATAGTGAACTTCCGCGCGGACAGGAGGGGCCTGCCACACGGTGTCGCTCGCCCTAGTGGCACTAGGGGAGGGTCTAGTGGTCGAAATCTGAGTAGAAACTGATTGTAGCGCCAAAATTGCCGGTGCATCGCCAACTCCTACTTCGCAAAATCTTCCGCTCGAAATTCCGGAACCAGCGGCTTCGGACGAGACACCACCAACTTGTGGCTCACCAGCCACCAAGATGTTCAATACTACCGGAAAATTCTCGTTCGAAACTGCCGAAATCTGAGCCGCCTCACGGAAATGCGAAATAGCCGCATGCATGGAAGTGCACAAGGAAACGAGCTGCGATCTTTTGAGAGTTGAGACCCTCGCAAAACCAGTGTCGATAGATCCCAAAAGAGCTAGGAGCTCTTCACTCTCCAAAATCTGAGATGAAGTCATAATCGAATAAAGAAACGAATAAAAATCCAAATAGAGATCGCAAATGAAAATAGCTGAAGAGTACCACTCCGTCGAATTTCCCAAAGCCGTAAGCAGCTGCTCCAGAAAATACGTAGAATCTGCTCCGAAGCGTCCCACAAGGCGTGGAGACGCTTAACCGAAAGATAGGGCGGAAATAAAATAAAATTCTACGCTAAAATTCAGTTCACGCGAACGTGAGAGGGACCATAACCTGCTGGAAACAGCAGCTCAGGCAGTGGGGACCCGCTGCCGACGGTGAAACAACGGATCACTAAACTCGGATATACAAACGATATATACCCGAGATGAGTGACACAGGCTGACCACCGAAGATGACATACAGGAATGACACTAGACTGTACGAACTAGTCGTAGCGTCAATTCCAGCATGTTGGTTGCAGAAGGCAGGGTTGTTCAACGGGGAAACATTCTTTAGTATTCGGACGGCAGGAGCAATTGAGCTTTTCCGCCTTGAGGGAGCTGGCCTGCAGCAGGTTATGGGACAGGCATATTGGAAGACGGAGAGGATTGCTAGGCATTATATGAAAGTGTGGCAAGTCTTGGGAATGTCATCCTCAAGGAAGATCGAGAAAGTCTCAACAAAAGAATACCTCGAATATTATTGAATGTGGCACAATCATTCGTGCGAGTATTTGTATAAGAAATTTGATTATTAAGGGTTATTGGCTCGAGTTTGAGAGTTGGGATGGAAAGGCGTCAAGAGGCGGGGGTTGTGAGTGTTGGCGGAGAGGCGACGCTGGAGTGCTGCCTTGTCGAATCGCCTTACTTTCCGCTCTTTTTCTCGCCATTTCTACCCAACGGGAGCGGATCGGACAAGGTGACTGGGCGGTCATCCTATTTACGGGGAATCTGCAGGATCAACACGAACAGTATCACAGGCAGACGAGAGGTTCGCCTGGTTGCAACTTACAGGCAATAAATCTTTTTTCTACACATTTGTAGGCTTTACCTTACAAGTACCGTGGGCTATTCATCTGAGACGTGAGAACCTCGTCTGCGGGATTATTAACTATATCCGCTGTCCTACATTGTAATTGACGTTAATCCCACGGACTAATCTGCCGACAACATGCGGCTCCTCACTCATAACATGCTTGCCAATAACGCAAAGGTAAGTCGGTAAGGCCGGTGCAGACTTTCCAATTATTCTTGCTCTACTTTAAAGCTGGTCACGCGCGCTTTTCCCCTCAAGCGATATGTCCACTACAGAGATCATTTGAGCTATATCTGCAATGATTGTGGAAAGTATTTGAGAAAATAAGGAATGAGGTTTTCAACGACCCAGTCTTGTGTACAGATCTTCGCCTCTGTGCGAATATTTGAAACGTTTTTTAAGTTGAGATCGACGTTGAAAGCGCATCGGATTTATCGGTCTTCTTAATCCAGAGTTGCCTGTAAATATCAGGGCGTGACTAAGGGCTTTCCTCTTGGTCTGGAAGTCACCGCCGTCGAAACTAAAGAGGCTGAATTCAATCCTGGTAAGGAGCCTTTTGCTTACAGCCCACATAGTATTTGGAATAACGTACGAAACGGTGCTAGTTTACTAAGCGGTGCTTGCGCTCTATGTCTGATCCGATCTTAGTTTCTTGTTGCGTATTCTTTCCGTTTTCCCGAACGCGGTGTACTTATTGCGGTGGTGCAGCCAGACCGCATTGTACTATCACCATTCTTGACAGGAACATTTGTGTTCCTATTCGCAGACTTCCTCAAAAAGATGGTGCCCAAGCTGGTAAGCGTCACACATAAATTCAATAGAACGGCCTTCTTTTATTGCGCCTTATTCCGCGCCCGCCTGCTGGCGCTCTTGTCCAGGAGCCAAAACAAAGAGTGGACAATAATGCGTTGTTTGTACGCCGGCTAGCTGGCGCCGTTGTACATCCAGCTGACTGAAGCAGAAGATACAGTGGCTTCAGCGCGTGGGTGTCGACCGAAAGAAACTTCTCCAGGGTTTGGGTTAGGGGAAGCTCAGCTGGCTGCGCTGTCGGTTTCTGCTCTGCGTATCTGAGTGTGCTCGTCGTTGTCGCAGGAATGGGGAGCCTTCTGCGAAGCGGCGGTATGAAAACTCTCCTCTGCTGTAACGGGCGAGTGCGATGTCCATGTTCGTAGTTTTTGCTCCTTTCGTGCGCTGTCAGCTTTAGCGCGATCGAGCACGGTTGTGCAGTGAACTGGGATGTTCTGCGCTCTTCATGAACTGGGGTCTTCCGCACTATTCGTTTGCATCGTCTCCCGTGCTCACCTGCAGTCGATATGGCGGTGAACTCGACGTTTGAACCCTGCGAAGAGAGGCCGGTCGCAGTCCCTGACAACCTGCTGAATTCGCTCCAGTTGCGCTCTTTGCTAGTTCTGTCGTGCTTCAGGCTGATCCGGTCGCGCTCCTTGCTATTCTTGTCGCGCCCCACGCTCGTCCGACTCCGCTCATTGGTACTCCGGTCGCACCCACCTCTGGGTAATCGGACCAAGTTCAGCCAACTGGCAGCGTGATTCCAGGCTTGGGACCACAGTCCTTGGCGCTACAGAAGAGCCGGTGGGACCGACCTTGCGTGATGTAAGGGCATACCAATATCGTGGGTACTCGGAACAAGGTTCCAGGTCAGGATGGGGTCATATGGACCCCTTGTGAGCACAGATCGCAATCCTGCAGCAGCAGGCCATGCCTATACCCTTGCAGTAGAACGGATCAAGCTGTGCCTTCCCTTAGTGGCAGCTAAGCCCCTTAGTCCAGCTTACTACTGCTCTTTCCTCCTTTCGCGAGTCGTGTGCAGTTCTTGACGCTCTGTGGGCAGGCAGTTATTGGGGTAACTGGTTTTCCGACTGCGGTGACTCCCGACCTGTTTGAGGACGAGGCCTTCCTGAAGAAGTTTCACAACGCGCTACTAGAGGTGCATTCACAGAAGCCTGTCATCACGACTCTGTACAACAATTAGTTGAATGGACTTGCGTTACAAAGTTGAATGGACTTGCATTACAAATAATTTCAAGAGGAATAAGATGTCAGAATCGCATAGGGAATGAATTGTATGGCGGAAGGTAAGGAAGGCCAGGAACGGTCCCTGTTTCTGTAGACCGGCTTCGAATAAAGGCTCGCAACTGCAAGTGATAAAAGTGGACGCGCCGTCGTCCCTCGCTCGAGCTCGTGTGCCCTGACCCCCTCGCGCTCGTGGCAGGCGTTTGGGGCACGCGGGCTGCCCCCTTGAGTTTGCTCGGCGCACTTTAACCTCTTCTGCGCTCTTGCAGGTTCACGTGGAAGAAGGTGTCCTCATTTGCCCAGAGAGCGGACGTCGCTTTGCTATCAAGTGAGTATTTTTCGCACTCCCCTTGATCCGCGCAAGCAGCCGAAGCAAAAGAATTTATGCCTTCCTCACAAACCTGTTCGAGCAACCGGCGTTCTCTCTACATTTCTGCTCGTTATCCGTTGCAACTTTTACGATTTGACCTTCGAACTTCGCAATTGGCTCTCTGCCAACAGCTGCTTGAATAGTTCTGCGAGTTTTTGAAGCTGCTAGAAAGACTGCTGCTTAATTTTCCTTGTTCTTCTAAAGCCTGGCATAGCAACAACTTCTTGAGTCAATCTGTATCCTGGTCACGAATCTGCCAAAAGGACTGCTGCTTGACTTTCCCTGTTCCCCCTGAATCTGGTGTAGTAACAGCTGCCTGAGCCACCATCGATATTCTCGGAACTTACTATGCTGTTGGAATCCTTCTCACTCTCCCTGCGAAAACTGCACGAGTAGCAGCTACCCCTCTGCAGGTTGTGCTGGCTGCTCTTGCTGCGCGCCTGGATGCTAGGTGTGAGATCTATTCAGCTCCCTTACAGACTTTCAAGCAATATTCTAAGGTGCTCAAGTGCCTTGTGAATCCCTTGGACGGATTTGAGCGATCTCACGAAGTGAAAAGTTATCCGAGTGAAGTCATGATACTTTGTTACCTCAAGTGAAGTCAGGGTTGGACGGGGTGGTGATGGGGCAAAATTTCAGCAAAGGCATCCCAAATATGTTGCTCAACGAGGATGAGTGCTAAAGTTGCCCCCGAGAGACGCGGCTGTGAAAGTTGCTCCTGAGAACAACTTGTATAGGTGCTCCAGTGTTGTGACAAGCTCAGCACACCGTTGTGCTGGGAGATGAGCTGTGGATGTGTTGCACCCTTCTAAGAGATAGCTATTTGACATATGCAGTGGACATATCCTGCTTTTGCAAGAGGGCCCTGGCAAAATAGGGCGACCCTGAAAATCTGAGAGGTCCAGAAACCAAGAAGAAAACGGATGTCACTGCTTGACCGACCGGAGTTGCCATCCAAGATACTTTTAAGCTATGAGCAACCCTTTTTTGTTTTCTATCCATACAAGTCCTTCGTGTCCAATCCGATTATACAAGTTATGGTGGGGCTGCAGCATGCTTTGAAAACCTCTGTTGCCCTCCGAAGGGAGATATCTCCAAGCAATCTGCCCCTTGAATAGAAGATCATATATCACTTTCACTGAGAAACGACTTCAGGATCAGATGTTCTGTCTTAGCTTTCTGTTAATCTGCTGTGTCGCCTATCTCCAGATGGGGTATTCATAAAGTTCCTGGGAACACAGTGCAATGAAGCAGATGTTTCCTGACGTACATTGCGACACTCAAGAAGTCTATTTGTGTCACATATGAGATATTGTATGTATTAAAACCTGGCTGACCTTTGATAGACATGCTCATGTTGAATCACATATTGTATTTCACTTTCCTCGATACCACGTAAATTTCGATCAGGGGGGTCTCTGCCACGTGTAGATGAAATGTCCTGTGTCATGCTTTGCAGCTCTAGTGACGATTTGTGTCACGTGCAGTAGGCACAGAAACTAGACAAAAAGCCCGTGAAGCTACATCGGCTTCAGCTCTGTTCTTTTGCCTTCGGTAAACGAGAACTCCACGAAAATATTTCCTTCTGGGAAATTTTCTGTGCGGCACACTATAAGTATTAAATCACTTACTCCTGTAGAAGTAAGCAATCCGGAATCTGCACCAGCACAATGACTGGTAGCACAGACAGCCAGCAACCAGGGGACTCTGAGCCTACACGACCGCGTGGTGTAGGTCCCCCTGGTGAGACTGTATCGCCTCCGGTACCTTCGCTGGAGGTGCAGATGCTGCTTCAACAGATGAAGCACCAGCAACAAGCCCACGATGCGGCGATGAAGATCCAGCAAGCAGAGAGCAAGCAGCATGACCTGCAAGCTCAGTTGCTGCCGGAGCAAATCAGTGCTCTGCGGGCCGAAGCTGAGAAGGCTCGGTCCGCCAAGGAAGACACATCGGCGACGACGTCGACTGGTGATGCAGAGCTCGAGAAGCTCAGACGTCTGCCTTACTGTCCCTTCGCGGAAGGGAATCCCTTTCCCCCGCGTCCGGACACTCTTCTTGACGCGATGCCCAAGTTGTTTGACCTCTACGGGGACAAGACACATAGACAGGGGTTGCATACTGAAACTCAGTATTTTTTGCGAGTGTTCTGTCCTGTGTGCCTGACATGACATCCGATCGGGGTCGCAATATTTTGATAATATTTTCCATATCTCCTTATCGTTTTGCCGAAAGTACGTCACATCGTACCTCCAATTTCTGATTGGAAAATCGCCTAGATATCGCGCCTCGCTGATTATGGATATTGGTACATATACGTAAAAGGTGCCCCGACCGACGGGCGGGGCGGTGGCGCAACATATAGTGCGGCAGGGTGGCGAGATGTCATTGAGCTCTTTTGCCCGAGGTCCGCAGTTCGAGCCCCAAACGCCGATCCAACGCGGTGGCTCAGCGGTGCTGGAGTAATAGCGCACGGTTCCCTTGGGGAGGCGGTGCATACCCTGGCTCATTTTGGGGATTGTGTTGCCTACTTTGTGGGGCCAGCACTCAGAGGAAAAAACGTGACTAACCTGTACCTAACTCGGACTTTTTAGGTACCTGCATATCGCCTTTGAGAGCAGACAGTTTAATGGAGCCGAGCAGAACTACCATGCTGATGAAAGGGAACTCTGCGCTCTCCATCACTGCACTACGCAAACTTGGCGACATTACCTCATCTGGACCGAGTTTCAATTGCAGGGTGACCATAAACCCCTAGTCTGGCCAATGGCACCTGGACAACCTCTCAGTCGACGCCAAGCCCGATGGTACATGGATCTAATGGAAGTAGGGGTACCCGAAATGGAGTACATCCCTGGAGCGCTACTTTGGGTTCCCGACGCTCTGTCCAGCCAGACGACCTGACTACAAGGACATCTCCGCGAGAGAAGGATTGGTAGAAGCTGGCTTTGTACACCCGGTTACTGGGAAACCGCAGCGACCCCCCTCTGCCGCGGACACTGTCACCGCAAGTTCAGACCGGCGGCTGGTAAAGAGTCTCGCCAAGGACGCGCCCCACTGGGAGTGGTAGATCCCAACAAGTTGAAGGAGCGCAAGTCCACCAACGCCGAGAACAAAGAACCTGACTCAGTCCTCGCGTACAGTGGGGCTCTCACCTGGCTAGACTCCCCTCAACTCGCTGGCTGGACGCACTGCACACCTTGCAGCTGGCAGAAACGGGGTATGAGGAAGCAACCCTGGCGGTTCAGACGCGCTCTGGCAAACTGACAGCTTTCTCGCCTCCATCTCCCAGGAACACCCCTGCTGGCGACACTGCGGCGCCGAAGCGCAGCGAGGCCTCAACCAGACTCCTGGAGCCCAGCGACCGACAGGACTGGAAGTTCCGCGCGGACATGTTCGACTTTCTGAGTCAGGAATATGGACCTTTCGAGGTGGACGCCTGTTGCGACTTGGGCGGGAAGAATCGTCAGGTTAACCGCTACTGGACGGACTGCTTGAAGGAAAACTGGCGAGGGTTGAACGTCTGGTGCAATCCTCCCTTCTCCTTCAACCACCTTACCATTGAGGCCGTACTGAGGAAATATGTGGAAGAATGGCGTCTGGACCCTGAGAATACTTCAGCCCTCTTTGTCCTTCCTGACTTTCAGTCTCGCATGCCCCAATGGTGACAGCTGTTCAGATATGCGGGAATGAGAGTGGAGTACATCATACCCACACATGACGCTCAAGGTGGAGAACCAGTGCAGATGTTCGCTGCTCCGGATGGAGCCCTTCTGGATCTTCCTTGGCCTCTGTTAGTGGTGTACGCTCCTCCTGCTCAACAGCGTGTCAAGCGGGAAAGGAGAACGACTTCACCTCCTCCTATCGTGCGTATTGGAGAGGCGGCCAGCGTCCGAGACCTACAGCATCAGATATCAGGAGGTCAGTTCCTCAAAGCTCTGCAAGCGGAATATGGGCGACTTGGTCCACTGCAGACCTTAATGAAGGAAATCCAGGAGGCTCCGCATCAACGCACTCGTGACTTTTGCGTGGTGGGAAATGTCTTGTGGAGGGTTAGCGCTGGACGCTATCAGTTGGTACTGGGAGAAGTTTCACCGCTTCGCGAGGTAGTGCTGCAAGAAGCGCACGCGTCTGTTTCAGCTGGACATGCGGGAAGGGACAAAACTCTGGAACGGGTACTGCGACGCTTCTGGTGGAAAGGAGCCACTGAAGATGTGGGACGCTGGGTTTCCTCTTGCGCTATCTGTCAAGCGGTGCGACCGAGGAATTCATATCCGGATGGATTGCTGAACCCCCACACTATTCCTACAGTAAGAGTCAACCAATGAGAAAACAGAGATTTCGGTACCTAAGAGAGCCAACGAAATACTGTAAGAGAAAACCGCTTATTTTGCCAGCTAGCTTTTCTCATCCTTAAGAGTGAAAAATCAGTTTTTCTCGTATTGGATTCGCAGCACATCCTCACTTCGAAAAAAACCGCCCACTACCGTGATGGACGACGCGACACGTTCACAATTGCGGTAACTTATTAGTGATGTTAGGGAAGGTCTACTCGCACAAGATGACTTTTCTAACATCAAAGCCGTACTTATTTTGCTATATTTTAAGAAAATGTCCTGGGGTCTAGCCAGCCTCCATATTTCTTATTTTTGCCAATCTCTTAACTTTTAAAACCAGCCAGCTTTTCTCCTAAACTTGTGACCCCCCCCCAAAAAAGCTGGCTGTTTTCTTAACGTAGAATTCTCTTATTGGTTGACTCTTACTGTACGCGACTATGGCAAGTGGTCAGCGTGGACTTTGTCACCGGACTCCCAGTCACGGCGCGAAACCACGATGCGTTTGCGACCTTCACTTGTAAGCTCAGCAAAATGGTTCACATCATCCCCTTGAACTTCCATGACAGCTCCGCCGAGGTTATATCGCTCGAATCTACTTCGACCACATCAGGAAACTGCATGGCGCTCCTATGAAGATTGTCTCCGACCGGGACCCTCGTTTTCAGGATGCTATGTGGAAGGAGTTGATGATACTTATGGGAACCAAAGTGGCCTCCACTACGCCTTATAATCATCGTTCGGACGGACAAGCTGAACATACCAATCGCGTGGTAGAAGACATGCTGCGGTCATTCGTGGGCAGCAATTCTGAGGACTGGGACCTGTGGTGCGCTAACGTGGAGTTCGCCATAAATGATACGCGGAGCGATGTGACTGGTTTCACCCCTTTTGAGTTGGTTCTGGGACATTCTCCCATGTCACAGCTGGACCTGTTTCTGCAAGCAGCTGCAGGACAACACTCCAAGCGCAAGGGTGGAGAAGGTACCGCACACAAGATGGCTAGCAAATGCGCGGCTCAACTGGAGGACGCCCGCACTAAGCTGGAACTGGCGCAGCAACGCCAGGGACATCAGTTTGATCAGCGTCACACCGCCAAATCCTTTCAGTTGGGAGACTTGGTCTGGGTAGATGCCAAGCATCTCACGGAGAATATCATGAACGGCGAATCCTTCAGGAAGCTGGGACCTCGTTGGCACGGGCCCTTACCCATCACCGAGAGGTTCTTCAGTGACCAGCAGCGAAAGCTACCAGCAATCGACAGAGGCGCCCCGGTGGCTTATCGGCTCAAGTTGCCACCTAAATGGCGTATCCACGACGTCTTTGCGCAGCATCGTCTCAAGGAATACCGTACCGCGGATGAAACTTTTGCGCTGCGTCGGCAAATACCCACTCCCGCCAAGGTACTCGTGGATGGACAATCCCAGACGCATGTGTCTAAGATTCTGGCTCGAAGAGTGAAACCTACTCGAGGAGGCAAGGAAGTGGAAGAATTTCTGGTTCGCTGGACTGGGTACTCTAATGCTCATGATTCCTGGAAGACTCGCGAGTCGTTGAACTACGGGGGTGAACTCGAGCAGCTCACCGAGTTTGAACAAATTCTGCGACTTTCCCGTGAAGGGCAAGCCCGTGAAACAGCCTTACAGGAGGTCAGATTGCAGCGGACGCAAAGGCGGGAACGCGCCAGAGCTCTGACCTTCCTGAATACGTCTGATGAAGGGAAACCAACTTCTCTGGACAATTGCCTACCTTGGGAACAATAGTGTCGCTCCTCTGACGCCTTTGTGACGCATCTGGATCTTCTCGTCTTCTGGACTCTGTGGTCTCGTCACGCGAGTTACGACTGCTGGTACTTTTCAGTGGTACAGGTAGTGTGGAGAGAAGTGTCCTGTCATGTTATCCGAATAGCACCGCGGTCACCGTAGATCATGATCCTCGCTGGCAAGTGGCAACCTACCTACGCTGAGAAGGTACAAGACTGGGTCTTCAAGCGTTACGCTCCTGGTTACTTTGACGTCATTTGGGCTAGCCCACCGTGCACAGAATATAGTCAGGCCAAGACCACTGGGGTGCGACAACTGCGACAGGCGGATGCCTGTGTACGCCGTACGCTTCAAATTCTCGATTTTCTCCAACCCGCATTGAGCATTGGTTCATGGGAGGTACGTTACACCCCCTAGTTTTTGCACACGATTATTAGGGTGTTACAAGTGCTCACAAATTTTTGCATATACCATTGATAGGTAAAAAATTGGATGAGCAAAAAAAATCAGACCATAATTTTCATTTTGAAATCATGCGTGTGAGATTTTTACCCATTTTCACCACTTTTTGACATATATGTCAGTGTGTGTGTGTGGGCACTAGGTGTATGCTACAATGTATACAGTCATTACACCTCTGTAATATATCTCACCTGTATACATGGAATGGAATTTGACATTTTTCATGTTGGTTTGTGAAGATATACATATGGTCAATTTCTGGTACATTGGGTTTTGCTGATTAAAACCCATGAAAAGTGGACCAAACCCCAATGATATATATACAGGTGTATCAACTTTAAGTGCAGTCACTTAAGTGATAACTTGTCAGTAACCTATCATCTACTTGGGCATATGGCAGTGCACTGAAAGAGTATCAAGTGATATCTTCAGATTCCAAGTAAATTAGAACAAAGCTTGATAAATGAATCAAAGTAGTGTTACACACACACACATGTGTGTGTGTGTGTGTGTGTTGTCTATAACAACCTCTATCAGATGTCAATATGATTACTGATCTGAGAGAGTTACATGCATTTGAACTGATCAATACTGTATCAATTGTCAGAATGCAATGTAGAAGTTGGTGTTGCTCCAGCGATAGTGAAGGTATGGACAGTGTTCAGCAGTTACCAGCTGCATTATGAACACCGTCTACTGCCTTCGGGTCTGGAGATATTCTCCATCCAGCCCTACAGCATGTGGTTTTATCCTGTTTACCATAACTATCGCCATCACTGACATCCAACACGCACATGTGTTTGTTGGATGGTATCTACATTATCATAGACATGGTTGATATATAGTTGATCATTTCACTTACTGAATCAGTGAATGTCAACATAGTGTCAGTGATTGTGCATTATGCAGGTACTTGCTGATTTAGTACACTAAAGCAAATTGATTTATCATATAAGATGATCTGTATACCACTGGACAGCATGTATATCAATTTGGTTAGTAGGTTGTAATCCTGCATATCTCATCATGACGAATGATGAGTTGATTGATATATTTCACACATGGCTCCGGTGAGTATTCCTTTCATTGATCAACAGTAGAATAATATCCCATCCCAAATCCTGCGTCAGGAAATACTGAGCTAATTACTGTCTTCATGATCATGATCGGCACCTTATACCAAGTGGGTTCATTTATAGCCTACACTTGCACAGCAGGTATGCTATGTGATATATTGATGCAACATCTGGTATGTATGTAAGATGTGCATTTCTACAGTGTAATATGGTTGGATTGCTTGCTCAACCCCCGGTTCCATAGGGTACAAGCCTATGGTCGGTTAGGCGCGGACAGACAGTCACCAAGTCGATCGACAGGACTATATGGTGATTTTCATATAGGTCCTTACTTTTTAAGCTTGCAATACTTCCATGATACACTGTTATATATGCCTATATATGCCAACTGTTATCGTGATCAAGTTGGATGTATATATGTGTGCATATATGTCAAACATTTATGACCAAACTGATAATTATAACAGTATGAATGGTGCATATGTCGCAGTATAACATGGTGGTATTGTGCTGCATGGTGTATACTGCATGTATGGTGAATGCTGCATGGTACAATATACATATGACTGCACAGCATCAATGTTCATCTGATGTTATATTATGCGTCCGACTGCAAACATGGTATGTACATTTGCCAGTATTCGAACACACATCATTTTTGTATGCTATGTGCGCGCGTCACGGATATTGAATAGCGCGCTGCATGTTGATGTATACGAATCATGCGCCCTCATCGCGCGTCCCCTGAGCATGATGAAATCATAGCAGGTGCGCATCTCCTGACGAGCTAAACCATCGTATATGCGCGTCGATGAGCGATTTTTGCAATCATTTGCAATAACGAAATTTTCATGTGCGTGCGCTGCACTGAACAATTAGTGCGGATAGCGATCATCGCTGTCGCCGATGTATGTCGCTGCGGATAGCGAACATCGCTGTCGCCGGTATGTGTCGCATGGTACGAATGCCATCGCGCGTACGGATCATACATACTGATGATGATTTAATCATTCGCGCGTCCGTATGTCGCATATCGTACCAACCCTGCGAATGATAACAGCATGTATGTGCGATCTGTATACAGTGAGCACACCTTGTCGCTGTTATTTTCTGACGATATTTATGCGAGCGATATCAGTTGCGAATGCGTTCGCGATGACAATTCCTCGCGCACTCCGTTTGCTGTTGAATGCTGTTATACAATTGTAGATATTCAATATGTGTGCGCGAACTCTGTCGCCGCTTTGTATGCGCGATACCTGTCACACACACCGTATACAATATACAATATATATCTACTGCTGCACACACTTATGTGTCCTCGTTCGTCGCGTGGACGGGGAATAACCACTGTCAATGTCTATTGCCAAATGGGTACGGTGGGTTAACCCACCGTAATGACGATTTTAAACAACCCAAAGCTTCTATGTAACGGCGTATATTGTCTCAAACCTATGTTTCATGGCACTCATTAAGAGTCCCTTCGAACATGGAAAACATAATTTGCACCATTCTAAGGTGTTTTCGATATGTAAGAGGCGCATGAAGTTGCCAAATATTATGGTGGGTTGGGAAATTTGCTTACGGTGGGTTTACAAGTGTCACAAATATTGGTAGATCCGTGCCGTACGGAGGGAGGCGGTAGTATGCGATCTTAGGGTTGGCACTTCATATATGATAGTTGACAATGTTAAGTTTTGATGTACATCACTTGGGGAGGCATGTGCATACCGTAGGCATGCTACGTTACCATGGGGGTGTCGGGGTTCATTAAGCCTAAAATTGGCTAAAATCCGTTATTTTCATAGGGTTTCGTGGGGGAAATAAGTTCACGTCAATGGGTACAGCTCAAGCAGCTGCAAAAGTTTGTACATTAAAATATATCAGTATACCAAACGTTTTTCATCTCAACAAGGCAACCCATTGTGTTTAAGCATGTGCATTGTCATGTATTCACCCAAGTGCAAATACGCGGTGATGAAGACGAGGGACTTCGCGTGTTTGTCTCCGGCATATTCGAACGTCACTTCGAATCGCTTGCCAGGTGCTTTGTCCGGGTCACATGTGGTCACTCGAGCCTTCAATCTATAGTCAAGGGGGTTGGGACATTGCCCGCCAAACTCTTGGACAGTCCATTCCCGCCCACACGCATCAGCGGGAATGCATAACTCACACCCTATTATTTTCTCAAGTTTTCTCAAGTTGAGCGCAATAGGAGGCATGTTTAACAGCGTCTGCCGCCAAGTCTATTGACCCCCGAGTACTTTTAGTATTCGTTTTAGGTGTCTAGTTGGTCACTATAATGTCACATTTCTTGCGGAACCGCGTAACGACCCCGTTACGCGCCAAACGCGTAGGGTTGGTTTACCCACCGTAACAGCGTGTTACGGTGGGTAAACCCACCGATCTGGCAATAGACATCAAGGTTGTATATTCAACCTTTCAGACTATGCGGCTGCTATTGAACAGTAGCAACTCGCAACAAGTATTTGGTGGGTATGAGTGCAGTCTGGTATCCAGAATCCTCTGCTCGAGCTCAATGCTCTCTCATATACCTCAATGTCCTCACGCCTCATAGGCGTTACCACCATCGGGTTGTGAACCCGAGAACATTGGGTGAACTAACAGTATCGGCTGATCGAATTAGCCTGTTGATACCCGCATGGAGTTCAATTCATGCTTGAAGCGAAGACGCGTCCTCTCAGAACAGTTTGTTCTTCAAGAACTTGTCTTGCTTCATCATCGAGATGCCGTACTCGGCCTCTCGATGACAGATGTCACTCATGGTGAGTGGATGACCGATATCATGACTGTACATGTCATAGTCGACCGTATTGACAATACTCGACGACTGTATGTCATTATAACATATGACATGACATGACATGACATGGTATGACATGTATGGCATGTATGTCATCGGTCATATCCCTGACAGGAAGTGCCTGTGGACCTTGATTGACGACTTGCCAGGATCTAATCGCGTAGAGTTGACGAGGGCCACGAATGAGAAGGACAAGGATAAGGGTCTCCGCAAGCAGTATGCGGAGATTCAACACCACTACGTTGCCCACGTCACGACGGTGGCGGCAGTGAAGGACGTTCAGCAGCTTATGGGGGGTGTGGACCTACCTGAGGACGTGATCGGAGCTCTGGAGCGTGTGGTGGACCTCGCCGTGAGAAGGGCACCCAGGGAGCGAGCACGCGAGCTCGAGCGAAGATGCTTGCGATGGTGAGCGACAAAGGACCTGAGTTGGGTTGGCCGATGTGTGAGAAGTTGGAGATGCGTTCGTATGTTGACAACGAGGAGGAGGACAAGGCTATGCGAAAGGCCGAGAAGATGGCGTGAAAGCGGAGAAGCAGGCGGCAGCGGCTGCTGCGAGGCAGCGCGACCAACCGAGAGGGAATCCGACAGGGGAGCGAGTGCCCCTTGAACAGGCTCCTGCAACTGCGAATCATGTTCCGTCGCCACCTATGCCCCAAGGGAGTGTGGGGCTCCAATGCTGGAACTGCCGCCAGTACGGCCACCACCAAAACGACTGCACCCTGCCTCGGCAGAACGGTGCTGGTCGTGGACTTGGGCGTTTTTTGATTGTGTGGCCATCAGTGCCTTTTGCCGTACGTCGGCGAGTGTGTTCACGATGAATAGTAGTCTGAGCGGAATGCCAGACGTAGAAGTGGAGTAGACGACGCAAACCCTAAATTGTATGGCGTGACGCCGTTTTTTATGTGGCACGAGTCTCACGCGTTAATGGTGAGAGAGGATTTGTGTTGATTGAACTTGTATCGGTTGGTTTAATTGTGAAGTGTCGTTTCGTTGTATGCTTTTCTTTTGGAAGAGGTGGCGTGATCGAGTCGTTGTGACGTTGTTTGCTGCGCTGGCAAGAGTTGATGTGATCGAGTTTCGTTGTGATTGCCCGACTTCGGATGTGTTGCTTGCGGCGTGTTGCTTGAGGAGGATTGGCAGGTTTGGGTTCGAGATTGCAGGTGGTAAGGCGGGTTTGCCGTTTTGTGTTGCTTCGTTGTGGTGGTTTCCTTTGTTTTCATCGCACGCATTGCTTTGTGGTGATCTTTGATGCTTGCACCGGTCGACGATTTCAGTACAATTGTGTCATTTGTTCGGCTCTGTAGCCGTGGCCGATTAGAAAACTGAGAGTTTTTTGATCCGCGAACAAGGGTGACTGGAAGTATGACAGTCACCTGGAGCGATTTGAAAACTGAGGTTTTCCGATCGGTTGGAGGCCATAAGAGCCGTCTCAATGATTGAGAAGGCTTCTTGCCGTGTTTCTGTGATCTGTGTGGAGGTCCCGCCCCCCGCCCTTGAGCAGGTTACACCGTGGCAGCAGTGATCCGGGAGTGCAGAGGCAACACCTGGACGGAGGATTGCTTATTTGGCCCGCAGAAGGGCAGGCGGATCTTGGGCTCAGTAGAGAGTAGGCTACGGCATTGCACCTGTACAATACTAACTGTTTTGGGAGGAGCTAGCAACAGTTACCCCTCATGGGGGCCTGCGAAGGACCCTCATACTGGCTCCTGCTTTACAAGTGCTGTGTGGAGTGTGGTCGAGACTTAGGGGCACTTAGCTGGGTGTCGGTCGTGCATTTACCGGCATACCTGACTTGCGTTGAGCAGGTAACCTCAAGGGGTATAAACTAAGGGGATGCCACGCCCAGTATGTAACGCGGCGGCTACAAGACGCACGCGCCCACAACCGTTCGTGTCACCTCTCATTCACATGCACCGTTAGATCCCTCTCGAATGCCATTTTCCTCGCTTCTCAGCGTTTTCAGTGTTTTCAGAATCGCTTCCTGGCTTCCAAAAATCAAAAATCAGTTCTCGGCGGCAAGTACATACTGCCCTTTCCTGCTGTGATCAGTGTCGAAACCGGTGTCGGATCATTTCCGTAGATGATCCGACACCGTCAATTTTCAAGCTGCACTGCAGCGATCCGTATAGTCGGATCCAGCCAGAGCACCTGCTCCGATCCCGAACCGAATATCGGTTTTAGCGAAGAGCCTGCATTGGCACCGGCGGGTTCTACACCGTTTGAAAAACGAGCTGCGCCGAACTCGACCCCGTCGTCGGTTTGCGCCAAGAGCCCTGCACTGCAGCGATCCGTATAGTCGGATCCAGCCAGAGCACCTGATCCGATCCCGAACCGATTATCGGTTTTGGCGAAGAGCCTGCACTGACACCGGCGGGTTCTACACCGTTTAAAAATCATTTAAAGATGCGCCGAATCTGACGGTTCAATGGCAATTATCTGATTATTTTGCGTAACCCTTCTGGTATGAGCGTTGCAGGCGCCCCTCAGTTTTTCGCTCACTAAACGTGAAAAACCCCGTGAGTTCGCTGCGAATTCAGTTCACGAGTCAGCGCTTTGCCGAATAATAGTATGAGTAAAGGGAAGCAGAAAGTATTCACTCAACCGTCAATCAACACAAACCTCTTCATAAAGGAGTACCCTGGAGATGAGCAGGTAGCTTTAAAAGTAGTGATAAACGTCCCTGGGCAGTGGTTTGAGAATGCTCCTCAAAGTGAGAAGAGAAAGGAGTTTCGAGCTGAAGCAGTTGAGTTCTGTAAGTTTAAACAATTTGGGACTGGGCAACGTTCTACGAAACAACCGGCCATTCGTTTCCAAGTTTGCGATGGTGCTTTGGAGGACCCCTCACACCCTGGATACGGGATGCTGCATGCTGGAGGATAGGCTCAAAATCAGCCTATATGTTTGATAAACCCTATATCTTTTGACTATATATACCGATTAGGTTGATGAATCTAGCGTAAGTTTTTTCTTAATCGGAGGATTTTCAAGACCTCTCCCATGGAAAATCTAGCGGGTGGTGTCTTAGGATACGGTGTTTCTTAACTTTTGGACAGAAAACTAGCGACCGGTTTCTTGTAGATGCCATTTCTTATAGACCGAGACTTACTGTAGCCTCCCACGGGCTTGCGACAGCCTCCCACGGGCTTGCAACAGCCTCCCACGAGCCTCTCACGGGCCTGCAATGGCCTTCCACAGGCCTGCGACGGCCCCCCACGGGTCTGCGACGGCCTCCCACGGCGCCACACGCCTACGACAGCCTCCCACGGGGTCTGCGACAGTCTCTAACGGCGGGGCCTGCGACGGCCTCCCACGGGCCTCCGACAACCTCCCACGGGTATGCGACGGCATCTCACGGGCCTGCGACAGCCTCCCATGGCGCATGGCCCTGCCATCACACGCCTCCCACGGGCCTGCCACACGCCTCTTACGGGCATGCATGCGATAGTCTCTAACGGGCCTGCGCCGACACTGGGAAGGCACGCCGAAGGCCTGCACCGACACTGGCAAGGCAGGCCGAAGGCCTGCACCGGCCTTGGCACCGCCTACAAGTGCGGGCCGAAGGCCTGCACCGACACTGTCAAGGCAGGCCGGAGGCCTGCACCGGCCTTGGCACCGCCTACAAGTGCGGGCCGAAGGCCTGCACCGACACTGTCAAGGCAGGCCGGAGGCCTGCACCGGCCTTGGCACCGCCTACAAGTGCGGGCCGAAGGCCTGCACCGACCCCGACACCGATTACAAGGCAACGATGCCGAGCTAACTTGGCAAGGTCGGACCGGATCCGATGTCGACACTGGCTGTGATATATTTGCTGGATGTGACACACCGACAGGATAGTCTGTCACTTGTCACCACCTAAAGTAGGCTGGGTGACCGTCACTAGTAGTCGGGAAACTCCCGTTAGTATTTATGTGTATACCTCTTTTATCTATCTGACTTTTACCGTTCTGATCCCGAAACCCTTAACTCAGGGTTTATTTCCAGTTATCCGATATATTCACTCCGGACTATATATCTGACAGGTTTGGCCCCACTTACACTTTATTTAGCCACTGCGGCACCGCTGAGATGATTGGCTAAAGCCGGACGCTTGGGATGGAGTGAGGCGCTCCGCGCGTGGAAGTGCCGGCAGTCGCGGGTATGGCCTAAATTTTATGGGTTGATTTACGGCGAGCTGTAGGCCTTTGAAAATATTTTTCTACGGGATTTAACGTTGGATTGGTTTACGTATCCTGGTTGGTTACCACACGGTTTCGTATTGGCCGCCATCTACCACACGACTTCTCGGAATTGCTGCTCTCTCACGGCAGCCGTATCGACGACCCACCGCGTTTCTTGGCCGCCCGAGACTGCCGCAATTTTTTCCACGTCTTCTTGCCTCACTCCACCCCTATAGTCTTCTTCATCATGGTCGCTTCTACTAGATCAACAGCTAGCATGGCGAATCGCCGCCGCACATTAAGCACGATTTTTGATTCCGTTGCTGCCAGGCATGCCAACACACCCGCGACTCCGCCAGCGGCACAGCCGCCCGCTAATTCGGCGGGAGCTACATTTTTGGCGTCGGTACGCACGTTGCAACGAGGGCACTTCGACATGAAGGTAGCCAAGCACGTCCAACGCAAGTTGTTCGACGGCAAAGAGGGGAGATTTTCCGGTGCGGAGTCCCACGCGGCGGCCATCTTCACGAGAATGGTCTCTGCGCTGCAGACGATATTCGTCACTGAGGACATCGGTTTCGCTCCGCTCTTCACGCTGGGCGACGCTACTTTGGCCGTCCGCGTGGAGGCCAACAATTTGTTGTTCTCCACGCTCGAGCTGCTGGTAGACCCCTCCTCGCCCGCAGCGGACTGGATGGACTCGTCCCACGCCAGCTTCCCGACAGACGGTAAGCGTGGTCTGCTCGAGTTCGCCCGCCGGATGATCCCGATTGGTGACCCCTTCCAGGGGCAAGCGGACATGTTCGCCGTCCGCATCCCTGCGGGCATGGACCCTCATGGACCGATCGAGGACTTCAACGCCGCGCTCAAGGCTGCGAGATCAAGGGCGATGCTCATGGACGAGGACGTGAAGTCCCTTTTCATCAAAGCCCTCGACACCACCTTCTATCTACCAGCCGGTGGTGTCCCGCTTGCTTCTTCACGACCAACGAGCCGCCCACGACCTCCTCACTATTCAGCAATGGGTACGTGAGTGCTACGGCGAGCACGTGCGGGCGGGCACCGCCACCGCATCCGCACACCGGTACTCCCACGGCACGCACTTCATGGAAAAGGACATCGGTGATTCGGGCACGACGGGTGAGATCGCAGACTTACGTACGATGGTCCTCGACTTGAAGCGGCAATTGGCCGACTTCCTCGTCGCCGCCGAGTCCGAGCCGTCCCCACGGGGATTACCCCTCGCGCGGACAAGCCGGACCGCCGCGTCAAGACCCGCTTCGCGGCCTCGCCCCTCCCCAAAGGGGGGAACTGGTCTCAATCCGTCTCAAAGAAGGTGGCCTTCCACCGAGACACCGGTGCGACCATCCCGTACTGCCAGAATCAGGTGTACGCTAAGGGGAAAGCGCGGCATTGGCATCGGGACTGCCCGAACGGGGGCAGGACCGGACTCTCGGCCTACGCCTTCGCCGAGGAGGCCGAGAACTCCGTGCTGGCCGCGAAGTTCCAACACGCCATCGACCACGGCGACCCCGTGGAATTCGACGCCCTCTGCATGCTTGCGGGCGGGAAGCCGGAGGTCTTCACCGATCTTTCCGCGTGCTCGTTCTGCGAGGAGGACGGTGAGGTCCTCGTGTCCGCCGTCACCGAGTTCTCTGAGATGGCACGCACGGCTGGGGCTTCAACGTTCAACATCAACACCTTCACTGCCGACTTGCCGGTGGTGTCGGAGCCGACCGCACACTCCCCACCCGCGTCGGTTGAATCCGAGGAGGAATGGACCGGTCCGCCGAACCCCTTCTGCCCTCCTGTCACCCGCACGTTTGCCGATTTCATTGAGAGCACGGGGATTGCATTGGGGGCGCCCGACGAGCCGGCCGCGAACATGAATTTACTCTCCGCGGTTGAGGCACCGGAGCGCGTGATGGACTACAAGCCCGCGACCTACGCCACAAGCGACGATGACGACGAGGATGCCTCAATGGCACCGCCGCGGCCACGGTACGGCTGTGGGAACGCCATTCCGGGCTTCGGGAGGTCTCTTCTCACTTCGTCCTTGGTGTGTGCGCTGTTTGTGATTTGTGCCACCGCCGCGCCGCACACCGTTGCCGATGTCGGTGGTGCCGGTGCGCGCACATGCACGGCTCCACCGGTCGGTGGTGCTACGTGGACTGCCTCGGCAGTCCCAACTACGGGAACTTCGCCAACTGCAATGGTTCGTAACGATCTTGGCGACGCGGTGGGTGGTGCGAGCACGGCTGCTATTCCGCCACATCGACAGACGCGGTATCGGGAGCTGCGCGGCAGGGATTCCACACTCTCCGCAATGTCCCACGGCCGCCGTGGCTATATGACCCCGACCCTGATTACGTTCCGCCGTCACTGCCTTACCCGCCACCGCCGTACTCATCCGATGACGAGGAGCCGAGCTCTGGTGACCATGCGGCTGTGATCGAGGATTCAGCAATTTCTTCTACGAATGATTTACCACCAGCCCCGGAGGCCGGAAACTACTTCACCCTCACGCTGCTCCGGGCCGGATCGCCAGCTCCGCAGACCCCTAGTGGCTGAGATTGGTCACACCGTGCCTGCCTAGAGATTAGCTATTGCTTAGCCTCCTCGTAGATGTGCAGAGGAGCTCTCTGAAATTGAGCTGTGTTTAGGGTCTTTAGCAGTTAACACAGTATCTGTCAACCTTGTTGTGACCTGGGACCGCCCTGACCAAGAGTACAGGCCCCCAGGTGTGCTACAGTTTCCTCCTGAAGTTAAGTAGGGAGTTTGTTTGCTTCGTTTCACTGCTAGCTCCGGTCACCACCCTAGGTGGTGTGCTGGATGTGACACACCGACAGGATAATTTGTCACTTGTCACCTCCTAAAGTAGGCTGGGTGACCGTCACTAGTAGTCGGGAAACTCCCGTTAGTATTTATGTGTATACCTCTTTTATCTATCTGACTTTTACCGTTCTGATCCCGAAACCCTTAACTCAGGGTTTATTTCCAGTTATCCGATATATTCACTCCGGACTATATATCTGACAATATTGCAATATGTATACTTGAAGTGTGCATATTGCAATACCATCCATCAGCACGTTGCCCTCAACTCTGCTGCATTGAGCATATTCACATTTCGCACTCTAGTTTTCGGATGTCTTGAGCAATTTGTAAGATCTAGGTTACGATCCAAAACAATCGGTTCTCTAGCACTGCGATTCTACTTTGCGAGTCACGGGCTGGGTGCTGCACCGAACATATCTATTAGCATTCATACGTTATATTTAGCGATGCAATGGGAATCTCCCATAGAGGCGAACTTGCATTTGTTGTTGGCATTCGCCCTTTGGGTATTTCCGCCCGAAATACAAACCAGTCATGCACTTCCCTTGAGGTCACGGGCTCAAGGGAAGCGCTTGCGCATGCCAAATAGTTACTCGAAGAAAGTTCACCGAAATGATGGCGTTCATCCTTTTGGTATGCGCCCAAATCCCTCACTCATGCGTCCCTCAAAAATCGGTTCTCACTCGTGTTTCCGAGGACGCAAGGAGCATGCGAGCAACATTGTGCACGCCGATGCCCCTCGGAAAAAAACACGATATCATTCGAGGGTGTAAGATAACATCCCGGTGAATGCTGTGTGAAAAAATATCATGTGCACCAAGAAATATATGCATACAACAAGCAGACCCTCCGTTTTTATCGTTAAAATGTAAAGAAATATTCGGTCAAAGCTTTGTCGGAATGCTCAGAAGCGATGAAGTTGGTATTCTGAGACGATCGAGCGGCAAAACTGAACTCTCAGGGTTTTCGAGTAACTCAACCCTGCATCGCACGGCGGCTCTCCCCAAGTGCGTCTTGTAGTCGCCGCGGCAAACACTGGGCGTGGCATCCCCTTAGTTTATACCCCTTGGGTAACCTGTAGCTTTGGAGGGTTTCAGCCCCAGCTAAATATTTGGATTGTAGCCTAATCATGGAGACAGTGACTTTCACCCCCCCATAATGTGGGGGAGAGTGTCTCCTGTTTCACCCCTCGCCCTGAGGTGCCACATCAGCATCTGTCATTTTGCAGTTCCCGACCCGCTAATAAAACAACCAAGTTATTTTATTATCTCATCTTTTTGATTGTGAAACCCGTGAGTGTCACTGCACAGCTTTCTTTGCCTTGCGTGCATATATATATATATATTAACTATATATATATATATATATACATATATATTTCACACTTTCTTTCACCTAACTCTGAGTGAGAGAGCCGATTTTTTTATGTCTTGTGGTGTCGGGGAGTGGGTACCCGCCCTTGGGATAGCACCCGTGAGAGGTGGGACCTTGTGGGTACCGATTTGATTTAGGGTAGTAGTCGTATGTCTTCATTAATTCCACACGCAGTGCACCGGCCGATACTCGTGAAGGTATCGACTGATTAGACTGATTGATTAATTCAGTCAGTGACATGAGCGACAAAAACCAAATCAGTTCATGTCACCGACTGAATACGATGTCACCAACCGAATACCAATTAATTCAGAAAACTCTCTCACCTCGCCCATCACATATATAAATAATAATTTATTGCGGTGGGGGGCGACGTATATTAATATTACCGCCAGAAGTTAAGGATATATAATTATATATATGATTTATGGTATATATAATTTATATAACATATTTGCTTGAAATTTCTTGGCGCTTCGCGATAAAGAGGGGGGTGGGGGGAGGTGTGGGGGGGTTCTTGGGGTAGTGGGGTAGCGGGAAGCGTTTCGTGGGGGTTCACGAGGTGGAAGCGTTGGGGAGTATTGGGAGGGGGAGGGGGAGCCACCGCTGCCCCCATTCCTCCTGGCTCCCCCTCCCCCAACCCCCCCACCTCCACCCCCCTCCTTATCGCGAAGCGCCAAGAAATTTCAAGCAAATATGTTATATAAATTATATATACCATAAATCATATATATAATTATATATCCTTAACTTCTGGCGGTAATATTAATATACGTCGCCCCCCACCGCAATAAATTATTATTTATATATGTGATGGGCGAGGTGAGAGAGTTTTCTGAATTAATTGGTATTCGGTTGGTGACATCGTATTCAGTCGGTGACATGAACTGATTTGGTTTTTGTCGCTCATGTCACTGACTGAATTAATCAATCAGTCTAATCAGTCGATACCTTCACGAGTATCACCGGCCGACGATTTCAGTACAAATGTCGAAATGTGTCATTTGTTCCGCTCTGTAGCCGTGACACTGTACAGTAGCGCTAGCCGATTAGAAAACTCGGAAAAACGCTGAGTTTGCAAACCCCTTGCCTGCAGTCGAGTGAATGTTCCATGCCTTCTATCAAAATGTTGTCCCGGGGCCGTTCGGAAATTTTTGAGTTTTTCGTCGCGTTGTTGGAAACTTGGCATGTTGATATGATATATACGTGACCAACGCATCTAAGGCTTATCGAGAGGTTTCCTTGGTACTGAAAGCAGCCCCTTTCCGATAAGAAAGACATGATGTCACGAGTATCTGTACTTTGTCGGATTCAAAGGAGTTGGATATCCGCCACTGCAGCTCGAGCACTTCGGGATATTTCTACCTGCCAGAACCTCTTTGGCAGTTCTCAGTCAGAAGTAGACCTGCACAAGTATATCCCTCCTGTTGATATGGAAAAAATTTCGTACGAGCTGCCCGATGTATTGATAGCTGAGCACCCGGCCAGCCCCCGGGATGCTTCGAGGTTGCTGGTGAGCATACCTCCACCAAGTTCCTCGTTTCACTCTTTCGTACGCACTCGGGCGAAGTTACTCGCTCCCAAAAGACTGAACGACTCATATGCGGATCTGAAGTTTTCCGACCTCGATCGAATCCTTCCCCATGACGCGCACCTGGTGTTCAACCAGTCCAAGGTGATACCTGCTAGAATGTTCGCAAGTAGAGCCAGTTCACAAGAACCTGGTGTGTTCGAGGTGATGTTTTTGAGCTCTGAGGAGTATAACATGACTGAAGCAATGCAGCAGCCGGACTGCGATGGCATGCTGTGGAGATGCATGATTCGACATCCAGAAATATCCGTAGGCGATAACCTGTCTGTCAAGGAAGATTCTAGCGGAAAACAGTTGTCCTTGGAGGTGGTCCACATCCACTCGCAATGGAAGGAAGAAGAAGGAGACGGAGTTGAGGCCTCGGTGAAGATTGTAAGGCCGAACGCCGGCAGTGAGCAACATCTGTCTGTGGAGTCTGCCTTTAGAATCTTCGGCAATGTGCCGTTACCACCTTATATGAAACGACAGGTCGAAAAGACGGACGGAGAAGCCTACCAGACCGTTTTTGCGAGTCTTCCAGGCAGTGTCGCCGCGCCGACAGCGGGGCTCCATATGACTGACGAGTTACGGCAACGTCTGCTGAAAATGGGTGTGAAGATAAGCCTCATCAATCTTCACGTTGGCGCAGGGACCTTCCGTCCAGTCACTGCACAAACAATATCCCAGCATACTATGCACAGCGAATATTTTTCAGTCTCTCAGGAAGAAGTTCGCGATCTTATTCGGAGTCTAAAGTTGGAAAGACCTATTGTTCCAGTGGGCACGACAACTGTGCGAGTGCTAGAGTCGCTGTACTGGCTTGGTGTATTGCACGAGCAGTCAAAATCTGCTGAAAGGAGCTCAAAAACCTTTTCTTTGGGCCAGTGGGAAGCTTATCAAGTTGCAGCGAGCACCGATAACCTCCCAACGCCAACTGCAGCACTTGAGTCCCTGGCAGAAGCTGGTAATACAATTGAAGGTGTAACGTCATTGTGCATCGTCCCTGGATATCAGTTCCGTCTTTGTGACGGCTTGATAACGAACTTTCACCAGACGCATTCCACGCTGCTTCTCCTCGTGCAGGCCTTGCTGCAGACACCAGGGCTTTGTGACGATATGTACCGCCACGCTATAGATCAGCGCTACCGTTTCCTATCGTATGGAGACGCGTGTTTCATCGCAAACGCGCACAGTCACGCTAACAAAAGCGAGCAGCCAGCGTCGACCGAACCCAACTCTTCTGCATATTCTCCCGGAGGAGTGGAAACACCCATGCGTGCTTTGTCCACACAACTTGATCCTGGCACCAAGGTCCTCCTTCACTCCTGTTGTGCGCCGTGTTCTGGAGCCATGATCGAACAAATGGTTGAAGAGGGACAAGAAGTTACAATATTGTTCTACAATCCAAACATTCACCCGCGAGAGGAGTACGACGTGCGAAAGGACGAAAACAAACGCTACGCAGACCAGCTCAATATTCCATTTGTTGATTTGGACTACGATGACGTGGACGAGTGGTATCGTCGAGCTCGGGGAATGGAGTTTTCCCCAGAACGTGGTGCGAGGTGCACAATGTGCTTTGACATGCGATTTGAGCGCACTGCACTTTACGCACACGAACACGGCTTTCCTTACATCACGACAACAAATGCAACCAGTCGATGGAAAGACGCGGAGCAGGTTGACAGCTCAGGTATCCGAGCAGCTGCGAAATATCCCGGGGTTGAATGGTGGTGTAGAGATTGGCAAACGGAAGCCATGTCACAGCGAAAGTACAACATAAACGCGGAGCAAAGCTTTTACAAGCAAGAATACTGTGGTTGCACATACAGGTGCGGTGCTTCTCACCAGTTGTGCTCAGGTGTCCTACTGTCACAACTATTTTGATGCGAAGATCATCATGACAGAAACCCACTATTTAATTTTCAGGCGCTACTATTTTGCTTGTTTTGTTGCTCATGTGGGTGCTTCATGGTGTCAACACGACTTCTTTGCAGGCTGCATCTGTTTATGCAAATGTTTATGCAGATGGGTTGTGGGGTTCCTCGTGCAGCCTGCGTGACTCCAACGAGTGGCGGAAGAAGGAAGGACTAGAACGCATTAAGATAGCAGATGGCAATAACGTGTACAGTGATGCTGAGAAGGATGCAGAAGAGGAGAGCTTGGAAGTGGTTGCTCAGTTTTTTGCCCACACTGTAAGTGATGAGCAAGAACGCAAACGAAAACTGAGAGAAACGTATGGAACACGAAAAAAGGATGCCAAGAGTGCTGCAAAAAATAATTGGTGATTGCTTCGCCCTCATGGAAGTGAGATAACAAACTCTGGCAAGAAAGTTGTTTTTTGTGCATTGAGTATTCAGGCCCTTGGGCTTGTGAAGGTGCATGTTGTATGACCACACCTCTTATAATATCCAAGCAAACAACAATAGTAGCACTGATTTGTTAATGTTACTAGCTTCGGAATCAAGTGTACATTGGTACTGTTGACCTCTTTATTCAAACAAGGATCTGTCATCGCCACATACTAATTTTCTTCTCTTTCTCCCGATGAATAGTAAAGTGTTAAGCACTTTTCCAAAATTTGCACTCTCGTCCATGCGCACAGATATTAGCTATACGTGCTTTCCATGAAATCAGATTGGATAATGCTTGGGGGTGGTTTACAAAAGAGACTCAAGGGATCGAAATTGTCAAGCAGAGGTTGAGTCCAGAGCTGTGGACTTATATCGATTTTGGGGATGTAAGCCTTAGGTGTATATAACCCCCTACCAGGAGCCGACATAACCCTTATATCAGGGGTTATATAACCCCAAAGGTTATAGGTTAAGTTATATAACCCCAAAAGGTTATAAAAGGTTACATACACTTCTATAACCCTGATACAAGGGTTATATCGGGGGTTATATACACTTATATAACCCTCGAAAAATACAATTATATCAGTCGTTTTTGGCAGAAAAGACTATTGGAGTCGAGACGCCAAACAAGACGCCTAAGCCACATACTATCAACTAGTGAAAGCTTCAAGTAGTCTTTGGACTTGAGCAAAATAACCAAATCGTCTTCAAATTGTTCCTGAGTTGGGTGATGCTTGCAGTAGGGCTTATTATTCTGCAACGCTGCCTTAATGGCGGAGGTGCCCTGTGCTTAGAAGCCTGAACGATTGCCCGCGGTTTTGTGACGGCATTCGAACGCAGTGTGAGATATATAGCTACAACTATATATTGAGTTACGGTCAGAATGCTTTCACTTTCGGTGTTTGCAGAAGTGTAAATAAACATAAGATAGTCTCGGCTTTATGCCGGAAACCCTAAACCTGTGACACCCGTACTGTACCGAGTACTAGAACAGATAACAGGAAGTGGCACACGGTATGTCACATCCAGCACACCACCCTGGACTATTACGGAGGAAAAGTTAGGGTGGAGCAGGGTTGTTGCAGTCTGAAAATACACCATCTCAAGCGGTGGAAACAATTTCTAGAGGGGGCCTGTGCTCTTGGCCAGGGCGGTCCCAAATCTCTAGCTAGCTTTGCACACAGGAAGGCATCTTGGCCCGATACTGATCTAGCAAGCTACTAGCCAACAGCAAAACAACTCTAGCCACTTTGTAAGTGGTCCACAAAGCAGAGTTCACTGTAGAAGTTGTTGCCGTCAATCCTAAAGTTCAGATTGAAGAAGTCAATAGTGTCAAAGTCCGGAAACCCAGATTCCAGATTGAAGTTGTCGTCGGGGTCAGCGGGTCCAGAGTCCAGAAAGGCGGAGTCAACGAAGAAGTCCACTGTGCAGCCCTGACAATTGAAGTGCTGTCGGCACACCACCGACCGCGGAGCAACCTCCACGCCACAGAGCTCGGAGGCGGTGACGGTGTTGAGCAAAGCCATGCTCACACACATGAACAAAGCCGGAAGTGCTGCCGCTGTGAGGAAAGTACCAATCGAAGGTGTCGGGACTACATGGGAAGCGTGTAGAGGGTGAGTATCCTTATTAAATACAACTGTATTCCTTAAGTACCTTCTGTATTTTGCCAGGATTTCCCAGTATTTCGGAACGCTTCCCATGTAGTGAGCACCTATGGTTATCTATGGCAAATCTGCATAAGCCGACACCGTGACCGCCTACTTACCGCCCACGCCAGTCTTGCATCGCTCGCTTCCCCAAGCTCGCTAACATATATCTATTGTGTTCCAAAGTGAGAATATATTACTTTAGTATATCCCCGGTTTGGAACACGGGAAATGTTGCCAATATCATATATTATATCATATATTACTGTTTTGGATACATTCCCCGTGATCGATCAGTAGAACGTTAAATGTTGCCCATATCATATATTATATAACATATTACCGTTTTGGATACATTCCGCGTGATCGGAAACAATCGGAGATTGTGTCATTTATAAGTCTATACGGCAATTGTTGCCAATATTGAATTATATTACATATATTAGTGTTTGGGATACATTTACCGTTTTTCTCTTCCGATATCTTAATGGCTACCCAGACATTCCACGCTGATTGTTTTGATATTTTACCGAACATTGATACTAATTCAATTGATTTAATTATTTTAGATTTGCCTTATAATCAAACTGCATGTAAATTTGATAATCAGATTATTGATTTAGATCGGTTATGGAAAGAACTGAAACGTATCGGTAAACCTCGAACTGCATATGTATTTTTTTGTACAACTCGGTTCGGACATAAGTTAATATCCAGTAATGAAAGAATGTTCAAATATGATATTGTATGGCAGAAATCAATGAGTTCTGGATTCTATCATTGTAATCATCAACCACTCCGATCGCACGAAATGTTATACATATTCTATGATAAATTACCGACCTATAATCCACAAATGATTGACGGAATTCCTTACACAAGACAACCTGGTCGACGCACTGAATTGTATACTGGTAACAGTCCAAGAATCGATACTATATCTAATGGGAAACGGTTTCCCAAATCTGTGATAACTATTGCCAACGGTAATTACAAAAGCAAGCATCCTACTGCTAAGCCTTATGGTATATTGGAGTGGATTGTTAAAACTTATTCCAATGAGAATGATAAAGTGTTAGACCCATTCATGGGTATCGGTACGGTGGGTAAAGTGTGCAAAGTTAATAATCGAAACTTTATTGGCATTGAAATTGATCAAAAATATTATCTAATAACTGTAATCTAATCGACAATAAAACTTGACACAGGTAAGACATGTAGGTTCTCCATGAGTGGGGTTTGGATTTCTAACTTCCAAATAGTACCGATGCCTCCGACACACATATTTTTCACATTCATAACAAATTCTATTGCACATACGATAGCATAAAGAACACTGCTCGTTTTCTTCTTCCGGTAAATACCGATAAGACTCCTGCAAAACCAATCCTGAAAGCATTCAATATCACCAAATATTATTTAATTATTGTTTATTCTACATGAGAATTTATTCCAGTTACCAGATACCCCCTAACATGTTACAAGGCACAGTACATATCTAGCAAATTCCCATTTTACTCATACAAGGAAAACAAGTAGGTACCATCCCTACAGTGAGCCTACCCAGATGGTCCTTGCACACCCTTTTCCCACATCTGCCACAGATTTCAACATACAGGAAATTACTACAACTGGGAATGTGACATCCAGCCACTTTGATCATTATCCTACGGCAGATGTTGCACATTGCATCTGTTTCAATGTAAGGTTCAACCTGCAATGTCAAACCACAAACAATCTACCATTTCCAATCGGGTCCGTGGGTCTGTTTCATCCTACAAACCATGCAACATAAGCTCAAACCATTGGAATCTTTTTTGCTCACTTTTCTCATGACTGCTTTCAGATGCTTATTCAAAACCAAGGGTTTTGGCTCCTCCCGAAAATATTCTTGGGCATGAGGATAATCAGGATTTCCTAACAAGGAACCATATGCCAGTTCGCTAGGTTCGCCAGAAAATTGGCATAAAGCTGTATTCAGAAGAGCCCATTCCTTATCAACTTGAGATTGAAATTCTGGTAAATCCTGTATTGAACACAACACACTAATCTAAGAATCATTATAATACATTTCCTAATATGAAAGGGTCAATAATTACCTGATCATCTGATTCTGAGGAATCTTCAGAATTATTATCACCATCACCATCATCATTACCATCATCAGGATCCTCAGCAGCATCCTCAGCAGCATCCTCATCCTCATCCTCAATAATAATTACCTCATCATCTGCAAAATACATTTACAATAGAAAAGTAAGAATATTGTTTACTTGCTAGTGGAACCCTTGGCTAATAACTCTTCCCTCTTGACTATTTCAGAAACAGCAACTTCAAAATCTGGTTTAAAACGGTTCTCATATTCTCCCACATTCTTCATTGTGTCAACTTTTGCCATTAATCCCCTATTGTTACAAGTTCCTCTCTGATGAGGAAGATAACCAATGGACAGCTTCTTAATATCTGATCTGAGTTTCATAGGAGAATTCTTGAGGGCTAAAAGCTTCTTACCCTTCTCTGCGAGCCTCTCCTGCTTCTTGGCAACTGAACGGGGCACCTGTAATATCAATCAGACCAATAATATTCATTAGGAATATTTACATAATAATCCTCCTCTGGGGTAGTAAACCCACAGTAAAGGCCCTGATAAAACTTATCCTCTAAATAGTACTCCCTTTCTATGCTACAATCACTATCTACAGAAAGTAATGCTGCATCTATATTTATTCTATTTGAATGGGATTCTATACATTCTATACAGCAATCTGTGGATATGCAGTAAATACATCTAAACTTTGAACAACAAGTTACTGGACATGGGAATATCCCTTCAAGTAGATTACATATGTCGCAGCAGGGTGCCTGAAAACAAACACATGATACACATATAAGACAAGGGTATAAGAAGATTAAGAATGATAATTCAGATTTAATACCTTAGGAGCAGGAGCAGGTTCAGGATCCTCAAGTGCAGACATTGGCCTCTTGCCTTTATCATCAGGAGTAACTGCAAACAACAAACATAAATGTCAATATAACTATTTACTAGTTGTAAATAATGTTTCTAAGCTACACAACCTACAAGCCATACAAAAAGGCCAGCCATCATGGCAATGAATTGTGCATAGCAGAATGCAGTGATTTCAACCTCGTATTTGAGGAGAAACAGATTGAGTTCCATGTTGCCTAAACAGACCGCCAATTTACGGTTGGTCTTGTCCTCACAGCCATTCCACCAACCAATCAGATCTACACCCAAATGGGTAAGATGGAAGACAACAGAAAATGTTATTGCTACAAACAGAACTCTGACAAGGATGTGTTTATCCTTGATACTCTGTTGTAACACAGCAGCTTTGCCCTCGGGCTGCATATTTGTATTGTCCATAGCCCACTGGTGAGCTATCTCGGGCTCGTGCTCTTCAAAAGTCACGCCGTTACCATATCCCTGCTTGCTTTTAAAGCCTGCATCCACTGCCTGATACCACCTGGAATACACTCCAGCCTTTGGGCCACCCCTAATTGCATACAGGAGTTTCTTACCCCCGTGTCCTCGGGGGCTCTTGATTGGGCCTCCTTCAGCGGTGGCCTCAGTACCGGCCAAAGTGGACTGCTTGGGAGCCATATCTGCACAAAACAGTAACATAATACAACAATACTATTATTCCATTATTAAAAGAGTACATACTATTTATTTGAGTTGCTTCTCTAACTCAGTCACTTTTTCAACAGCTCGATAATAGCACTCTTTCCAGTGGTCTACTTCTGATCGGAGCTTAGTTTCAACAGAAGTTGGTGCAGGTGCTTGGTCCTTGTAATATGCACCAGGTAAGTAACCTACACTACAGTTAGGTCCATATGCTATGCCGATACCATATCTAAAGTTCTTCTTAAAAACTACAGGCTTGGCTGCTGCTGCTGACTCGGTTACAGATTCGGCTGCTGTAGACATAGAACGAGAACGGGTCGTTACAGGCATATCTACCTGAAGATAAAGATAAAGTTGAAGTGAGTTAGAAGTCTTGAAAACCTGCAAACAAACAACAAACCAAACACAGTCACTCACCCGGATTTATCTGGTTTCGGATCTGCTTTCTTTTTACCCTTAACTTTCTTTTCTGCAGCTGCTGCTTCCAACTGTTTTTCCAAACTGTCTACTTGGTGTCTCAAACTGTTTATTTCTTCTATAAATATATGGTCACCAAAAGTATCCTGACTGTCTTCATATTTTTCCTGCAAACTTTTCAGTTCGGCTTCCAGTTCAGTGATGCGTTGGTCTTTGTCATCCGGAGTTCTGTCAGGGGACTTCAGAACCCGGATCTTGGTGGCCGGTGCTTTTTTCAAAGCAGCTATTTCCTGGTTCAGTTGGTTAGTCAGTGTACAGTTTTCAAGGTTTGCAGCAGTCAACTGGTCAATATGGTCCTGTTTTTCAGAAAGTTCAGTCTCAGCGTGGAGAAGTTCAGCTTCACTCTCAGAAAGGGAAACTTTCAGCTCAGAGTTTTCACGGGTCAGTTCTTCGATGCGTGTTTCCAGTTGAGTCATCCGGTCAGAAAGTTCACTTTTTTTGGGACTGGACTGAGCAGAAGGAACTGGGGTTTCTGGTACTAAAATAATAGGCTCGGAACTGATACTGGCTGCTGGTGGTTTTGCGATGCGTTTACTGGCTGGCTGGCGGATGAGTTTTGTCACCGGCGAAGAACCCGGCGACTCAACTGTCAGTCTGGCCATAGTTAAAGAAAGTTGAGCTGTATTTTGAGTTTGCTTAGAAAAAAAAGAAGTACTGGTCGTCTCTCTACTGTCCAAGAAAGAACTGCAAGTATCACTCAAAGCTGAAAATCCGCTGTCGTCAGCAGAGCTTGCCAAGAAGGCGTCTTCTTGATCCGCGGCTTTCACGGCGGCAAAACACGGAAAAACTACTTTTTTGTGTAAGATATCTACGATAGAAGAATAAACAACTGGTTCTTCCGAATCCTGTAACTTGTCGCACTGTTTAACGAACAACGCTGGAGCTCCTTCTATCGCTAATACTTTCTCGCAGGTATCGATGCGGTGCTGGTCAACCGAACAAAAAACTCCTCCGTGTGCACACTTTGCGTCACAGCGTACATACTTATTGTTTTCGAACTTTACAGCCACACACCGAGCAGATCCGACTCTGGCTTTTTTCGAACGATTCGCAAACGTTGGCAGTTGACGTAACGGATCCCATATTGCACCTGCACTGTTAGGTTTGCGTGATACAACAAGGAGAGGGTTAGAATCGTCCATATTTTTACCTTTAAGAAGGTTGAAGAAAGCAAGCGAGCTGTGCGAAAGCTGTGCTGACGGTGGCTGGCGGCGGGAACTTTTGTGAAAAGTGATGAAAATAGCCTGTTGGCGGCTCTAAAACAAAGATACGATGATAAGATACGATGATAAGATAACGCATGACACATAGGGCGACACTTAGCGGTCGGCTGTCATCTCCACTTTTTGAACCGCTTTTGGACACATGATCTGGTGACCGCCACGTTGCCGTCTTCGTGCGTGCGTACTGCGTACTGATACTGTAGTGTCATCATGATCGTAAATTGAAAACTGTTTTTCGCTAAGTATTTCCCTGGGAATAGAGATAGAGAAAATTAAAAAGAACTTTTACCAGTTATCGGGAACAATCTCCGATTGTTCCTTTTCTTTGTTTTCATTTAAGAAATAAATATAAGTATATATATTAAGATGGCTCTGACCGAGGCACAACTTAAAGCTCAAAGGAAGTATAGAGAGGCTCATATTGAAGAAACGAGGGCTTTGAACCGTAAGCATCAAAAAACATGGTACGAAAATCACAAAGAATTGCATCGAGAAAAAATGAGGGAATATCAACGATGTCGTCGAGCAATGTTAAAAAACGCTATTTGTTGCCAGAATTGAATTATATTATATATATTAGTGTTTTGGCAACATTTATCGCTTATTCTTATAAACATATTTAAAGAATATTATGTATATATAAGTATATATGGATTTCGCAAACATTGATAAAAGTAAGCATGCTATTGTTAATTATCTCGGTCTCAAATGGATTAAGAATATTTCCAAAATGTATGGGGCTCAAGATTATGTCTTGTCTACCATAAAAGCTCAACAAATTTCAATCAAAGCCGAAAGTCCCAATCATCAAGCATCTCTTTGGACAAAAGTAAATGATGAAGAATTATCGAAATTGTTAGAAAGTAATCATGGTATAAATGAAGTTATACAATCTCATGTAAAAAGAAAGGTATTCTTTGATATTGATGGAAAGGAAGAAATAAATCTAAACGTATTAAAAACAACTATTCTCGATAAATTCCCAAATGCCAATATGCAAATTAGTGGTTCGATTCTTCCGAAAAAAGGAATACCAAATTGGTCATACCATATCGTCTTATCAAATTACTACTTCAAAAATTTGAATGATATGGCACCCTTTCGAACATGGACATCTGATATCAAATATGTAGATAATGGTATTTACACATCAAATCGAAACTTCAAATGTATCAATCAATCGAAACCTAATGAAATAAGAATTCAAGAGTATATTGAAGGTAGTCCGATCTTGACAAAGCATTGTGTATTGGTAGATTTCGATGAAGATAGTATCGATGCAAGCACATTAGATTGGGAGTTTCAAGATGATGAAAACTTGGAGAAACAACATTCTACCATTGATTTGAGCAAGATAGTGGGTTTTCAATTAGATATTCCAAAAGATTTCAATTGGTATACGACATCGTATCCACAAATCCTATCGATGATACCCAATAAGCCGAGAGGTCAAGAACATGAATTGCATCATACTATCACATGGGTGATAATGCTTTGGGCATATCATAGTAATATATCAATGGAACAATTTTTGAAATGGGTATCTCAAAAGGATGACGATAGAAAGCGACTTGAAAGGTACGAAGACTATTGGAATCGATCGAAGGATTCCTTCAATCCCGGCGATAACTTTATCAAGAATTTACTCTTACGATTCTATCCAAAGTTGTTTGAATATGATCGAAATTGTGTGAACTTTATTGAAAATTGTAATGTAGAAACAAACATGTATATGAATGATGAAAGATATCTATCTTGCGAAGACATTCATCAAGCATTGAATCAATCACCGATTATATACCTTACATCGTACATGGGGGTTGGCAAGACTAAAGCGACTATCAATTATCTTGAGAAATATGAAAAACGATCAAGTGTTATGTGGTACTCTCCCAGAATTTCCTATGCCAACAACGTCACCTTTCGATTAAATCATTTGGGATTCAAAAACTACAAGTCATTCAAACCGAAAGACCCGGCTATTACAAAGAAGAAACGATTGACCATGTCCATGGAGAGTCAATACAAGGTCATTGATCCATTTGACGAACAAGAAAAATCATTTGATATCATCGTCTTGGATGAGTTAGAAACTTTCAAAAAGGTATGGATAAATGACACGACACACCATAAACATCTTCCTGAAAACTGGCGAGTGTTTCTTCAATTGATGAGGAATGCAAAAAAAATTATTATAATGGATGCTTTTCCACACAAAGCTATGATAGAATGGATGAACTTATTGCGACCTGAAAGATTGCTAACACTTGGTAATGATCATATCCCACCATCACAAAGGGTCATCAAGTACGATCACAAAGATGTATGGAGGCAATCTCTCATCGGTGAATTGAACAAAGGATACAATATTACTCTCTTCTATCCATACAAAACTGACTTCAAAAAAGGGAAAGGCATCTATTGTTATGGAATGGACACATTCAAAGATATTATCTTACAAGAGACCAACTTGGAAAAAGATGATATCATGTGCTATCATGCAATGTCCGATGACAACGATAAACAAACGACCTGTGATGTGGATACCGTTTGGTCGACAAAACGATTAATCATTAGCAATGTATCAATAACCGTCGGTGTCAATTATGAACGATTGCATTTTCACAAGAAGTTTGCCTTCCTCGATCCAAATACCGTAGAACCGAGAGACTTCTTTCAAAACCTGGGAAGGGTAAGACAATATCATACCAATGAATTACATCTATTCTATAAGAAGTATGAAAAGATAAAAGGCTATACAATGCCATATAACGCACCAGATTGTCCGATATATCGTCAACTCGCTTTGATATACCAAGAAGAATACTTAGCAAGGAATGACTCGGTGTATAGTTACTTTTTTGAAAAGTGTGGCTACATCAATTTTGAGATGTACAATGGATTCAAGAAGATCGTTTGGGATAGATTGAACGAGTTCAATGCCACGGCGTACTTTGCATATGGAAACATAGAAAATACCGATATTGTAGACATTCATGAAAAGCTTAATCCATTGGTATATAGTAACAAATCATCCATGGGAGACAAGTTACAAATTGCAAAGTATCATTTTCAAAATCAATTTGTAGAAGATATACCCGAGCATTTCGTCAAGGATTTGTGGAATAGAAAATTGATCAACTTTGTTCGAAAATTCAAAATGTTCTATCAAAACGAAGATCATATACTATGGAGTTTGTTTTATCAAAATGGAGCGATTGATACCTTAGAATTACCAAACAATCCATGTTGGAACATCGATATTGAGAAATTCAAAGAATTCTTTATGATAGGATTTACGGGCTCAAAGATATACCCAAATGTTATTTGTAAAGCGTTGAATGCATACTTCGGAACAGATGTATACTCGATCGAGAGAGATACAAAAGGTAAACGTGTTCGAGTACGTCTTCCCGGTAGTAATAAGATCGTTGATAAATATGTACATACGAGAAAGTGGAATCACTTTGTACCAGCTATAAGACAATTTTTAAAATAGCGTTAAATGTATCCAAAACACTAATATGTATACTATAATTCAATATTGGAAACATTTAACGTTCTATACTATAAGATGAAACGAACACCGTGTGAACGATGTATCGCTATCAAAAAGGATGGACAACGATGTAAGAATATGACATGTAAGTGGTCACCAATGTGTTATGTCCATCGACAAGTGATAGTAAAAGAGTCTACCATACCCGATGCTGGTCAAGGTGGATTTGCAAGAGTTGATTTGAAAAAGGGGACCACGATCGGAAGATACACGGTCGGTACAATAAAACTTGATGCTGACCAGTTGCCACCGATGAATGATAGAACTCACATTTGGCAAAAGAATGCCAATACATTCTTTGATGCTGAAAAAACCAACTCAATAGCCGGCAAATACAATAGTTGTACAGCACGAGATGCAAAACGAACCGGTTGTTCTCAGAATGCCAAAATAAATTCTGTTGGAAATGTGAAGCTTACAAAAAATGTTAAGAAGGGTGCCGAGATCTTCGTTCCGTATGGAAAAGATTATTGGAATAGATAGTATCTGATGCCAACCACATTTAATAATTTACCAAAAGAACTTCAAGATAAAATATATTTTATGAAATATCAATTAGAGCTCAAGGACCGCCCGACAATTGACATTGAAGAGCTTAAAATATGGCGGGATTTTTTTGGTCTTCTTGACCGGGAACAATCCATTCATTGAAATTTCGGCGAAACATACTTGGATGATTTGGTTTGCGATGAAGGTCGATAAACAGAAAATCATGTGGCCCTTGAATGGCTTGATTGTACACCGAGTTGAATTGATCGATCGGAATCTCACCTCCGACCTCCTCACCAATCTTATCTATCTCTTTTTGATTCTTATTTCGGAAGACTAACATATGTGTAAGATTGCCTCGTATGGATTTTAGCAAGCCTCCTGAGCTTGAGGTATAATTCTGAGTTGCAAACAACAATGTCACCCCAAGGGCCCCGTCCTTAAGCTTTCCAAGATGTCTATGTTTGATAACCATATTGCTGAGCTTACTCGATGGTCTCATCATGTCGGTGTCTTGTGTATCATCAAAGAAGGCAGCAATGACTGGCCGTTTGCCACCATACTTGTGTTGTGGAGGAAGTATATTACCATTCTCGTCCCCAAATTCCAACATCAATTCACCGGGAATCTCATACACACTGATATTATGATTGTTTAACATTTTCATTAACTTCTTGTACCTTTCCATTTTCTCTTGATATTCATCGTACTCTTGAGCTTCGGTATCAAGGATACCTTCAATCTGTTGGGGGACATCGATGGTAGGCTCTAATACATCACCTTCATCAAGCGGTAAGTCTTTGTAATAATGCATGTTGTTATGATAGGTGGGAGATACGAGTATGAGTCGGTCTAAAGCATTGTTTTGTTTCATCAATCGTAATAGGTGTGTAAGACTACAAGATTTGCCCGTTCCACGTTTCGCACAGGCCAAGATGACACCATGCAAATTTATAAAATCGTCACTTGTGTCTATCGGAAACGCTGAACTCGTTGGTACTTGAATATCATATGATTTATCTTTGAGTTTCTGAAACTGCATATACTATAACGATAGAAATAGACTGTTGTACGCTTTGTCGTAATGAGGATGTAATTCTGCATCTTTCTTACGAGGTGGTGATTGAGATGCAACTCGGCTTTGCTTTCGTCTAGTAGACTTCCTAACGATCACTTCAGGCTCTTCTTCCGATTGAGAGCTATCAGATTCAACGATGACAACCTGCTTTTTCGGTTTCTTCTTAGGGGCTTTTGGTTTCTTGACAACGATATGTTCCACTTCTGGTTCGGGTTCGGGTTCGGAATCTGGCTGAGGTTCTGGCTGAGGAGATTTTGTCGTTGCCTTCTTAATCGTCTCTTGTGCGTCGGCAACTTTTTGAGATTCCTTAAGTTGTTCGGCCATCTTGACATCTTGTTTTTGTTTGGCTTTGGCTTGGCGAGTGGCAAGTGCTTTCTCTCTCATCAATCGTAGGCGTTCAAGTGTATCTGGGTCGGTAATTTTCTGACCTTTAACTGGCATTAAGTAACTATAAGATACCCTAAGAAATAAAATTTCTTGATCTGACCTAAGACAATCGCTAATACGTTAAATGTTTCCAGAATTGAATTATATTATATATATTAGTGATCGGGAAACATTTTGCGTGATTTTATATTAGTATAGTATATACATGTCAAGAGAAACTTGGATAGCAAAATTGAAGTCTTGTGGTGCAGAGCATAGAGCCGAACACGGAATTAAAAAGAAGGGTAAGATGACACAAGGTGAGAAACTCAAAAGCTTACGAGGTCGTCCGGTCGTTAAAAAGCCGAAGGCAAAAAGTAGAACCGCCTTAGACCATGGTACTCCATCAGGACAACCAGTCTATCAACAGCCCATCAAAGACCCCGCTCTTCCAACGAAGCCCCCACGTAGGATATCTCCTATCATGGTAGCACCGTTAGACAAAACGAGCACTGGTACAATAACGGGTGACGTAGTATTTCAACGATCTAATGCAGAATATACGGGTGTTGGCAATTATCGTAAAGCCGTTGATAATATTGAAAAGCGTATCAAAATGAAAAAACAAATGAGGCGTGAAAAACGCCGAGCAGCGGACGTCACAAAAATATAATTTATATAGTATAGGAAGATGCCCCCCAAATCCAAACGGAAACAAAATCCTATGGCTCGGCATAAGCTTACCGCTGACCATTGGGAAGACTTACAAGGTAGAAATCTCACCGGTGACGATCAAACGAAAGCCATACGTGATTACAAGAAGAAGTATCGAAAATCAAAAGATAAGGTTGAAAAAGTTACAAGACGACAGTGGACCAAGCAAAATAAGAAGCCTGCCAAAGAACAAAGTAGACTTGATGAAATCAATAAGTATACCGTCGGAGATTCAAAAAGACATATCAAGAAATTCAGTACCGATGTTGAAAAACTTAAGGTTCCCTTTACAACGTTTCTTGAAAGAGCTGGTCCCGATGGTAGCAGTCTAAACTATTGGTTACCGGAGAAGACAAAAGGAGTTGAGCAAGTATCAATGAGAGCGGTGTTCGAGGATGGGACCACATCAAAGTGGGTCAAAGGTTCAGATCGCGAAGATGTGATGGTGAAATTTGAAGAAATGTTACAGTCACCCAAAGGCGGTGATAGCAGCAAAAAGTCTGTCGAGGTTGCCAAAGATATCGAAGTTGAATATTACTCTTCAAAGCCACCTGAAGGAAAAGGTAGCAAATGCACAGCAGCTCCGAAGAATGGTGTAGATTTACGACTGAAGCAATGTGTGATTAAGATAGAATCTCGCAACAATTGTGGTATCAAATCGATAGAACTTTTGCACCGCAAACGAAAATTAGATAAGATGTTGAGTGATAATCTCATTAAAAAAAATCAATATGAAAATAAATGGAAGCAACTCAAAAGAGATGCAAGCAATCATAAAGGGAATATTACAACGATATCTAATCAGCTGCGTTTGAAATTGTTTCCGAAAAAGGATGAAAATGGAATCAATATAGAAGACTTTTCTATTTTAGAAAAACATTATGAAATTAACATATTTGTGTGGGGTATCACTGAAAGACTTGGCGGTGATCCAATCATGTATTACCCGCCGTACTTTAACGAACACAATGACTATTCAAGTTATAATGATAGTTATCACATACTCTTACATGACAATCACTATGAACCGATTACACGTATCGATTGTTTTCGAGGCAAGACTTATCGACCATCGTGTCCACAATGCAAGTCTCAAAGATGTATCTTTGCAAACAAAGAAACACGATTAACACCTGGAAACAAACAATGGCATCATTGTGAAATTTGCAATCGTAAGTTCATGAATCAGGACTGCTACAATCTTCATACCGACCTGATAACATGTGATAAGGTTCACAAATGTAAGACGTGCAATGTTATATTTAATCCCAATGAGAAACATATATGTGGATACAAGTCATGTCCTAATTGTAAGATCGTTTGTAATGTGCATGAGCATAAGTGTTATATGACAAAAGTTCAACCGAAGCCTATCTTAGACTATAAAACGATTGTTTGTTTTGATTTTGAAACAATGAATAATAATGGTAAATTGATTGTTAATCATTGTGAAAGCCAATATCACGATGGTTCGTTTGTCATCCACAAAACAATAGATGACTTTCTGGAATGGGTATATCTCAAAAAACATGATAATCATACCTTCGTCGCCCATTGCGGGAGTCGCTTCGATTTCCGATTAATAGTAGAACATATCATCAATGTCCAAAGAAAGCCTCCACAAGATATATTATATACAGGTGCAGACATTCTATGTATGAAAGTTGGAAACGTGAGATTCATTGACTCATATATGTTTATGTCAAGACCATTACATAGTCTTCCTGAAATGTTTGGCTTTGAACATGAAATCACGAAAGGATATTATCCACATCTTTTCAATACAAAAGAGAACGAACACTACATGGGTCTTTATCCCGATATCAAATATTACAATCCAGAAATCTTACAACCCGAAGCTTATACAAAGTTATATCATTGGTGGTTTGAAAAAAAGAGTAAATGTTGTATTTTTGAACATCCAAAAGAGCTTGCGAGATATTGTCACGATGATGTTACAATTCTTCGACGAGCTGTCTTCGATTTCAGAGATTGTTTTCTGAAGATTACCGATAGCAAATTTGACCCCTTCAGTTATCTGACATTAGCACAACTTGCTGTCAACATATGGCGACATGAATGTATGCCGGAGAATTCTGTGGGTATACTACAATCACTGACCAAATCTCAGAATGCCTCTATCAAAGAGAATCAATGGTTAGATTATATAGTACACACAACGTCGGCGAAGCTTGTCATAGATTTGGATGGTAAACGGAATTATAAACTCAAAGATTTACATATGTATGTTGATGGTTATGATAAGGATACAAACACCGTTTATGAATTTCTTGGTAGTTGGTTTCACGCCGATTTGAAGAAGTATCACAAAGATGATATTCAGTATCAACAAGGTCGGCGATCGGGCATGACATTTGGCGAAGTTAATCGACAAACCATGAAACGATTAGAGGACATCAAGGCAGCTGGCTACAATCTTGTATATATATGGGAATCGGACTGGGATTCACAAGTTGCTCAATTGAAAACTTCACATGTTGGAAATGCATTCTTAGATAGACAAAAGTTAGCTTCTCCCATTCATGATAGAGACTCCTATCATGGAGCCAGAGTTGATTTAGGCAAGTTGTTTTATAAATGCAAAGACGATGAATATATCAGATATCAAGATTTCAATTCTATGTATCCTTCGGTAATGAAGACCAAACAGTTCCCGAAGGGTCACCCCGAGATAATCAGAGATGTCAAATCCCTTGATATTCATGGATACTTTGGATTGATTAAGTGTAAGATACTACCAAATAAACATTTGAAGTTTGGTGTGCTACCACACGTGACCAACAAATTAATCTTTCCGTTGTATGAAATGGTCGGAACATGGACCACGGTAGAATTGCAGAAGGCTATTGAAAAGGGATATGAGATTCTTGACATCTATGAAATTAAACATTGGAAGGAGACTACAACTGATTTGTTCGGTGCATACATTGATAAGTTTTTGAAACTTAAGACTGAATCATCGGGACCGCCCGAGGGTGACATCGATACATTCATAAAAGACTTTGAATTTCATGAAGGTATCAAGTTAGACAAACGAAACATCAAATACAATCCAGGTATGAGACAAGTTGCCAAAGATATGCAAAATATATTATATGGAAAACTCGGTGAACGATCCAATAAAGCTAAAAGTAAGGTCATTCAGAACCCAGGTGAGTTCTACAATACAATCAGTAATAAAAGGTACGATTGTAAATATGAGTTTATTGGATCAGACGACAATGAGATGGTCTTAATGAATTTTACCGAGAATTCTGATGTGTATGCCGACACACGGTTTTCAACGAACGAAGTGTTGGCCGCGTTCATAACCAGCTATGGACGATTGAAATTGTACGAGCTGATAGAAGCCACCGGGTTCTCAAACGTATTATACTTTGATACTGATTCTATTATATATATAGAAACAAAAGAGAATCATCATATATATCACGGTACTGGTTATCGACAACTATGGTTAGGTTATCTTAAGTGTGAGCTTCAAGGATTGGAAAAAGAACATGGTAAGTGTATTGAATTCCTGAGCACTGGACCAAAGTCATACAGCCTGAAGTTCGCCGATGAATATTGTATGACCAAGATAAAAGGTTTCTCTTTGAGTACTGAAAACTTAGAACATATCAATCATGATGTTATGAAAAATATGATTTTAAATCAAAGGAACGACCCAGTCAAAATGAATAACCTTGTTATCAGACATCAATCAAATTCATTAGGGTTAGAAGTCAGATCGGAATCCAAGACATTTAATTTCAGTTATGACAAAGGAAACATTGATTGGACGACATGGGACATTTTGCCATTGTCGTAAAAGCGGTAAATGTTTCCAAAACACTAATATATATAATATAATTCAATTCTGGCAACATTTAACGCTACCATAATAATCGATCTGCATAGTATCCATTGCTACCGACGACATTGCGGTCTTTCTTGTGTCTAATTTTGTACAACCGACGTCGTTCATCGGCATACTCTTTACCCTTAGTGGCCATGTATGTAGGGTAATCAGAAGCACCTCGCTGTCCGACCTGAGCGATCAATTTACCATCCTTGAAAACATCAATCTTTTTGCTTTGATTATTTGATGGGCTGATCTTAACACCGAGTTTCCGTGCTTGACTTTTTGTGTAAGCTTTGATTTGATAAGTCATTGTATACTATATGTAACACTATTATATAGTATGACAAGTAAACCGATATCTGAGAGTAGACTTCAAGAATTATACCTGGACCCAAAGTTTGGTCAATCTAGTGCCAATGCATTTACCAAGAAGCTTAAAGCACAAGGTTACAAGGTTACAGAATCTCAGGTCAAGAATGCCATTTCCAAAACAGAAACATCTCAAGTATTATCACAACCTAAAAGGGTATCTCGTAAGGATTATTTTCCGACGTATGGGCCAGTCAATAAGGTCTCTATACAAGCCGATTTGGCTTTTATACCGAAAGATAAGTCGGTGAACAAAGGATATGCCGTTCTTCTAACTGCGGTTAACGTTAATACTAACAAAGCGTATGCAATCGCTTTGAAATCCAAAACCGTCAGAGATAAGAACAATAAAAGACAAGAGGATGTGGAGGGCATCGTTCCTGCCATGAAACGATTGATAAGCGAAACCAAAATGGACACTCTTAGTACAGACTTAGGCAGCGAGTTCACGAACAAACCCGTGCAAGCATTGTTGAAAGAGAAAGGAATCAAACATTACACGTCTCAAAAAGAGGACCACACTCGGCAAGGTAAAATTGAAAGATTCAACAAAACTTTAAAACGAAGATTTAATTTCAACGAGGCGAGAACCGGTAAAAATAATTGGGTTGACTATTTGGACTCTATCGTCGAAAACTATAATGAAACGGTAAACCAAGGTAATATCAATGATACCCCTCCCGATGACATGAATAAGAATCGTGTTATCAGAAGTGTCTTGTTGAAACGCAATCAAACTGCCAAACTATTACAAAAATTAGATATCAAGCCCGGTGATCGAGTTCGATTGCGTGTGACCAAGAAGACATTTGATAAAGAGAGTCAAACATGGTCTTCGCAGGTGTATAAAGTGCGAAGTAGAAAGGGTTTGTCGTTCGTGATAGAGGACGGTGACGGTGATACCTTAAGCCGACAATACAAACCAAGAGAACTGAAAGAGGTTCAAGGACCTGTTTCCAAACCATCCAAAGAAACTCGTGGGACCAAGACTGACAGTGAAAGCAAGCAGGCCGCAAAATCGGAGCGTGCATTGAAGAAAGAGGGTATAGAAGGTAATACTGCTTCCAAGACATCTAGAAACTATGACAACTATGAAGTTAATGTGTTCATTAGCGATAAGAAATCGCCAAACTATCAAAAGACTTTGAAAGGATATCTTAAACTCAATCGATCAAGGAAAAGTAAACGTAAGTATCAGTTGATATTCTATGACAAATCGGAAGAGGATGAGTTCGTTGATATTCCTGACCCTGAAATTAAGTTGTTAAAAAAAAGAAAATCATAGGTAATATATATGAAACCATATTGCGGGTTTAAAGATAAACCCCCGAAAGGAAGAACTCTCGGTGCCCGGAGATATTGCAAATCAAGAAATCAATTACGCCGTTTTGGTCGTATAGCAGTCGTGGCTCCAAATAATCATGCACCAGGCAATCACAATCCCGGACCGAGCAATAATACATAACGGTTTTTTTCTACATTACTTTAATGAGAACAATATTGACCGATGAGGTCGGAAGACGCAATTGTATGAAAATGATGGGAATTGCCAACGGGTCAAGTGCAGATACGCTGTTCCGAGGATATGGAAAACTCGCTAAAAGCAACTACGTAATAACGATGCCGAGTCAAAACAGTGCGGTATTCTACAATAGTTTGAGAGATTCAATCATAAGAACGGAGCCATTAGTGAGAGACATTCAGGACTATAGCAGTGATATTGATACAACCATACCCAATTCTATGATGACAATGTTAAATCCAATGATGACAATGACACAAGACGATATCGATAATCAAGCGTTAAGGCGTATTGAGGAAGACGCTCAAGAACGAAACGCCATTCTCGCACAAGCAGCCAAACAACTATCCACTCCTGAAGCTGGACCGTCAAGGAACGTTGGTCCTCTTCGAAATCTTCGTGCCGAACTTCGAGACACGATGCAGGTAAGAGAAATATCATCGCCGAGAATATTTGGCACACAAGCATCCACAAGGGTAACAACTCGAAGTCAAGTGCCACCTTCATCACCTTTAACTCCCAAACTCTAACTCCCAAATCTAACTCCCAAATCAAAAACTCCTTAATAGTAATGCAAGTTCCTTGTAATCAAAGCTATCAATCGAACGTTTATTGTAGGCCATCGAGCAGTTCATCATTGTTTAGTAGTAATGATACACAATCATCATATCGCAGTGCCTTTGGCAATAGTAATGCACCTTTCAAATCTATGGTCACAGTCAAGAGTAAACCAATCATGAAACCTGACGATGTTGACAGGTATGCACAAAGAGACACCTCAAAATTGCTAAATGCTCTCAGTCAAGACGCAGTGAAATTTCCGAGTACCGCTCTAAACAAAGTATTTGGTCCTAACATTACATCTAGGGACAATCCTACACAAACAAGGTATGCACGGGCATCAGATGTCTCTTATGCTTATAGTTATGGTGATAAAGCACGTTTAAAGGGTATCATGAGAGGACTTCCGGGTTATTACGTAGATCAAAGTTTGTCGGGCAGAAATTCTACAACGTTGGTCAATCCTAAAAGTCAAGACGTCATTATTGCATATCGAGGCTCTGATGCAGAATTTGGAAGTCTGAACACTCTTGCCCAGGACATCTCACGTGGACAAAACGTAGAAGATTGGTATGTAAATCTTTTGACATTGATGAAACAACAACGTAGCACATCAAGATATCAAGAAGCACAACAACGATTTGACGATGTCAAAAGTAAATACGGTGGCTATAAGCTATCGGTCACCGGACACTCTAACGGCGGTGGTCAAAGCAATTACATATCGGAAGTTAACAACGTAGAAGGGCATCATTTTAACCCAGCAATAAATCCTTTGCAAGAACCGATGAACACTCCGACCGAAAAGCAAGTATTATACTCAACTGAAGGTGATCTGATATCCTTGCCGGCACGATTGAAGCCACATCCCAACAGCAATTATGATATCGTACATGTCAATCCAAAGGTAGGTACGGAAAACAATTTGACAAAATTGCATAGCGTGGAACAAATGTACTCAGATACACCGGAGTCTACGCGAGTCAGTACAGCAAGGTCTCGTTACGGCTTCGCCAACGCCATGACAGGTTCGGCGGTGGGAGGGTACCTTGGATATTACACACCGACTGACACCAACGACGAACGTATCTTTAGGACCACTCAAGGTTTATTAGAACCAATCTTATTATCAGAAACTCCAAATGTAAACTTCACAGATTTAATGAATGTAATGGGTGTTAAAGAAAGCTTGGGCGAGAAGAATTACATACGTGAAAAATTGGGACTGAATCCTATAGAACAAAAACCGTTAACGGAAGTGCCGGTCTATGACCCAATCACGGAGATGATACGCCAAGCCACTGGTCGTGCTGATCAAGATAGGGAATTGTTTGAACGACAATCGGAAATACGTTGAATGTTGCCAAATCAGTAATATGTTATATATATTCCATAATTGGAAACATTTACCGTTTTTTATATGTGTGTTATTATAAATGGATCGCAAAGAAATGATACGACTGGCTAAAGTTCAATATCCCGATATTAAAGAAGCTCATATGGAACTCCTCGTTGATGATTATATCAAACGTCCAGACTATTACGATGATTTGTACAACGGCAATATTCAGGAACCGAAACCTTTAGACAGAGATACTGTTGATTCCATAAAAGATAATTGTTATATTAATATAGATGAGCGTAATTAGCACAAGAACGCTATTCTTGTCTTCCGAAGACAACAGCAATGGAGACGCACGTGTTTTGCAAATGAACATACCCACTCAGCTGATAAGTTACCGAGCACAAACCAAACTGAGATTAACTTTGAATACTTTCTCTTGTGCAAAAACATGGTATAGTATCAACGAGACCAATGGCATCTTCTATGTGGGTGACACGGTAAATAATACTTTAACCGAAGTGAAAATACGTTATGCAAATTATACAGAGTTAAGTCAAATTACATCTTTGTTAGAAACTGAATTAATGAAGGCCATCGCTGGATCCATCACTTCAGTAACCGTCACTTACGATGGCGGAAGCGGAAATGTTCAAAATTTCGAAAACAAATTTCGTATAACATTAACACCAGCTCAGCCCACTATCAAACTCGTAGCATTTAGCGTTAGCGGTGATTTCAACGCTATACCTGGGTCTCCTTTAGACACCGCCTTAAATACCTCAGTTTCCAGAGCAGGCAAATACAACGATTCCGACCAAGTACTCGGTGGTCGTGTTAACCGCAGTACGGCAGGTATGAGTACAGTGTCTCAGCTCTTAGACTTGTTTGATTCAAATGGTTTATCACCTGAACAAAGAGATTCAATATACCCTTGCAACATTCAAACCAACGACGCCTTGTACCTTAGGGTCACATCGTTACCAACACACAATATTGAATCAACCAATCTTTCTACTTTTACAAACAATAACGAAATGATCAGTTCTGATATCTGGGCGAAAATACTATTGCCTAGTGACACGACGACAGATTTCATAAGATACATAGATCCAAACGACAACTTTGTTATTGAAGTGTCTGGGTCTCAATTTACTTCATTTAGAATCACACTTACAGATTCTAAAGCAAGATTAATCACATTGGCCTCTCCGACCCAAGCATCAGACGGCAGTATTAACTATTCATTAAGCATTAAGGTTGAAGAATTAGCACCTGCTGGTCTCTCAGATATTTTATAATCTTTATAATATATATACAAAAATGAGCCTCCCCATGTCATTGGCCTACGGCTTATCGAAAATGAACTCGTATTCCACCAATTACTTCAGATTGGAAACCACTAATCTTACTAAAGCATCGAGGTATTCAACTATAACTTTGAATCTGCCTGTCAATTCCATCGTTAATATGAAAAGTCTCAGTATGCATTGCAAAGGTTCGTGCAAAACTCCTATACCATATACGGACACTACAGCTAAAAATTTAATTGTTACGCTTCCCAACGGGTTGGAAAAGCTCATCTCTAGGTGTGAGGTGTTCGCAGGAGGGCAGCAATTGACCACTGGTTTTCAATCTTACAGCACGGTAGCAACCGTTCTCGACACTATCAAAACAACACTCAGTAAAGAAATGACTTATCAACGTGTTCTCAAAAATCAAGAAATCAATGTTGCTGACAATTTCTATGCCACATCACGTCCGTACATCTTGAATACCTGGCTCAGCATATTAGGAGAAGCAGAACCTTCATACATTGATACAAGTCTTCTTCCTCCAGTTCAAATCAGATTGTATTTGCATGGGCCTGAGGTGTTAGGAGCGTTTGTCCAAGGTAGTCCACCTGAAGTCGATCTCACGGAAAAAGCCCAACAGACTTTAATATCACAAGGGGACTTTTTATTAGACGACCTTTACTTTACCGTAGAAACAATCACTTTCAGTTCAGGTGTCTACGATGCCGCCGTGGAATCAAAATTGCGTGACGGTTTTTTGGAAATTCCGTATAAGAACTATTTTTCATTTTTTGAAGGGGCCTCTACGATGGACAAATCAACAAGGTTCTCTTTGAGTTCACAGTGTATTGATAACATATATGCTGTTCAACGCCCAGGGGATTATCGGGATAAACCTTTAGGACTTATCAAATTGGAAAACACCTGTGGTACATCTTACCTCCCGTCTTACTTTAGATTTTCAGCTGGTCATTTAGGTGCTCTACAATTTAACTTGAATAACCTGTTCGTTCCTAACTATCGAGTCGACCCTCTTGCAGCGTTCAATCTGCTCTGTATCGGTAAAGCGGACAACTACGGTACGCTATCGGGTTGTAAGATTAACAGTTATGAAGATTGGCTCAATAATCAGTTCATTCCTATGGTACGTTTGAATCTCCCCTCAGAAATGGGCGTCCGCAGTATGACAGGATTGGATTCTCGGGGTTTGAACAGTTCCTTCTATTTTCAAACTCATGTAGCACAACCAGATGACGATTTACAAAAGGTAAATCTGACAAACAGTAACGAAACCATGATTATTTGCGAAACGACCGCAGTTCTTCGTATCGGTCAAAACCGTGTGATCGAAACGGTATTTTAAAAAGCGGTTAATAGTATACAAACATGGCTCAACAACCAGGATTGGTTGGGTACAACATGATAAAAGATGTAGGACCGAACGTGGACAAACAGATTCACACCGCGACGATGTTTCAAATGTCAGGTTTTAGACCGGTTATGATGCAACAACTCCCGTGTAAAACGATCAATGACATCACATATCCACCATTCAGGATAAGCAACGTTCATCCTTTGGCGGGATACAAAAGTTATACTTTAGGGCATGGTGAAAAGCTTTCTCAAAAGATGGAAATGTTCCATTTCCCGATGGAGCATCCATTGAATAGTCGATTGTTGCAACCTGTACCTTTGTTTTTTTCATAGATTAGTATATACAATGTCAGCTTTCGGAAATGAATTGAATGCAAAAACCTTGACTTATGCCAATACTACGTTTCGCACAACACTAAGAAATGGAACATTGATACAATTAACAAAGGATGACGCACAAAATCAGATTATCTTAGGTGCTGGTGCCACAAATGTTCGGTTGCCGGAATGTGTACCTGCTATCAAAGGTAAAATGTTTACAATTTATAACGGAACAGCCGCAACGGGGCAATCAGTGACTGTTCAGAAGTTTGCGGGTGACAGAATAAATGGATCTACAGACACAATTAACGGCGATATTACTTTGGAAAATAATGCAACCAATGGAAATAGTATTACAAGCGTCACTCTAATTGCATCAGGCGAAAAAACAAGTATACAGGCAGGAAATTGGTATGTGATTTCAACATCTTATCGGAATACATATTAAAATATAAAAAGTATAGTATATAATGTCAGCTTTCGGTTCAAATTTAATTGTAACAGAAATTAACGGTAAACCATTTGTAAATGGTACGGGTCCAACCGATACACTAACGTGCGATACAGTGGTGTGTCAAACTATAGGCAGCGTTGAATCGCCGCTTGAGACCATGCATATCGGGTCAGATATACGCTATCAGAACGATATCAAATTCATAGATACTCAAGACCCATTGAATAAACGAGAACAAATGTCCTTGTTGACAGATGGGTCGCTAAGAGTACACACATCAATCAAATTCAACGACTTCGTGTTGAACAACCCGGTTTCCAAATCACGATTTTCAGCAGGTCTCGATGACCTCGATGCATCGTTTGAGATTAAAAGCTTGGATCCTGTTGAACAAACACGAGTTAAGATTGGGGAAACCGGTATTAATGAAATTACATGTATGCAAACGACAATCAATATAGAGCCATTCGGCAGTGGTCTGTTAATCAACGACGGTCCACTCGTGCTCAACAGCGGTGATATCACATTGACTGCAGGTAAGTATATTGGAGATGGCTCATTATTGAGTAACTTACCCACAGGTGCGAACCAAGATTTGCAATCTGTGACTACTCAAGGAAGCACGACTAGTGTCGCCGATGTTTCATACACCGGAACGGGTACCATGGTAGTCAATCAAGAAAAACTGAGTGGAAATAATCTTAGAATTGAGAGTGGCTCTCTCGGTCTAGGTAAGGTATCGATCGGAGAGCAGTCTCAAGGGTTTACCAATGCCGATCACATTGGAGACCGTTCTATCGCAATCGGCCGCAATGCATTATCTATTAACAATACAACAAGTAATGATACGATTGCAATTGGATCTGGTTCGTGTAATTCTAATTGTGGTGACTATGTCGTGTCTATTGGCGACGACTGTGGTCAGGTTAACTGCAAAGATGCAGCAGTGAACATTGGAAAATATGCAGGTGAATATACAGCCGGTGAAAGTTCCATAAACATAGGTGCTTTGGCAGGACAAAACTCTACTCAGAGTGCGGTTAACACCGATAACACAATCGTTTTGAACGCGAGCGGGGTAGAATTAAATGCCGGTGTCGCAAGTAGTTGTTATATCAGGCCTATCAGGGCCAGTCCCGATCCTTCAAGCGAGTCACAAATGTTGCATTATGACACAGCATCCAATGAGGTCCGATATGGTCCTGTTTCTAGTGGCGGCGGTGTTCCAAGTTTATCACAGGTCCTTGCTGTCGGAAATACCGGTGGTTCGATTCAACTCAGTTCAGATTTAGACACAACTGCTATTAGAATTACAAACAGTATTGACTGGGCTTACACAAATCCAAACACATCTTCGATAACGACCGATGGTATTCCTTTGACACAACTCACAAGTGCTTATAGGAAGACTACATCACCAAACACATTCACAGGCCAAGTGTATACGATGGTAAACACAACAGCTTCTACAATAACATCAGGAACTGTTCTTTCTTTTGACGATGTAAGCACTAACATCAATGGTATCAAACCCTATGCAGCAACAAACACAGCTACTAATACCAATGTCGGTGTTATAGGTGTATGTGTCCAAGATAGTCTTGCAGGTAATTCTTGTTTTGTACTTATTAGCGGTTTCTGTTCTGTTAACTGTATTGATGGATCGTACACCAAGGGTCAGCTTTTAGGACTTCAAGCAAATGGTGTTGTCAATTCTTCGGCAGTTGCGGCGACTAATGGTGTAATCGGGTGTTGTATGGAAACCGTAACTCATGCATCGCCAAATGCAGTTATATGTTATTTACAACCGTCATTTAAATTGTAAATATATTGTAAATGCCTGTAAAGCGAAATGATCCTAATTTACCAAGTTGTGAAACCGTCGTTCAAGATGGGGTCGGTATGAGAATTAAAGGAATTATAAATGGAAGACTTGCAAATACTCGATGCAAGGTAAGAAATATTGCTGACGCCCAAGGAAACGTAGTTAGATATAATAAACAGAACTTACCAAAAACTAAACAAAAAACAGAACGCCGAGATAAATGGGTGTCAGTATCCTTGGCAAATGTCGATGAGCATGTTTCTTTGGTATATGATACGGGTGCCATGATGACACAAATGTCTACCGCCGATGCCAGACGTATAGGAATAATTCATCCAGATGGCACGTCCGATTTTAACAACGTACCAGGTTTGGTTATTGGAGTCGGCGGTCAACAAAATACTACAAGATTTCAAGATGTTCCATTAGTCTTAGATGCAACTGAAGAACTTGCTTGGGGAATAGTAAATGTCTATGATAATGCACATGGATTATTGGGCATTAATCATATAAAACAATATAAGCGATACCGCGTGAAATTTAAATAAGTACATATGATATATGTCAAGTTTTGGACAAAGTTTAGTTTGTAAGAATTTAACATGTGATACCGTTAATGGTCAAACATACAATCCTGTACAAAGTTCAAAATGGACCGAAACAAATAATGTTTTGGAACCGGCAACCGCTGGAGCAAGTGTAAAAATTTCCGGTTTAGAAGTAGATGGAAATGCAAGAATCAATGGTGGAATTGTCAACGTTGCACAATTAAGTTCCGAGACAAATTTAGAATTACAAGGGTCAAAATCTGCTGATTCAACATTTATAGATTTGAATACATCACTAGTTGAATTATCAGAAGTTAATTCAGTGTATGCTTTGGAGTTTCGTAAACGACCTATTATACCATCAAATCAATTTTTTAGAATTAACATGTTAGGTGATATCATAGGTTGTAATGATATAGATTGCAATAAGTTAACAACAAAAACTTTACAATATGAAAATCTTGATATGTCTAAGTTTCCTAGAATACAACCTACAGCTGGTCAAGGTACTCGAATATTGACATTCCCTTCAAATACTTTTGGTGTATTGTGTGAATTTCAGTTAGCAGGATCTGAAACCGGTTCTCCAATAGCTAATTTCAAAATTCAACACGCTGATACAGCTGTGAATGAGAATATTATAGACAAGTATATTTTGATTTGTGAAGGTTTAGGTATCTTTACAACAGAAGCACAAAAAGATACATTAGTTGCATCTTCAAATTTAATTGATGAGACTGATTTGGAGCTTAGTATTTCTTCTTTGTATCGAAATTTTAACACCGATGTTATTAGATTTTTCTTGAAGTTAACTCCTGTTCTTCCAGCCCCGTAATTTCTTCGGGGGGATTTTTTAGAATTAATGATAAGATATCGGAAGAGAAAAACGGTAAATGTATCCCAAACACTAATATATGTAATATAATTCAATATTGGCAACAATTGCCGTATAGACTTATAAATGACACAATCTCCGATTGTTTCCGATCACGCGGAATGTATCCAAAACGGTAATATGTTATATAATATATGATATGGGCAACATTTAACGTTCTACTGATCGATCACGGGGAATGTATCCAAAACAGTAATATATGATATAATATATGATATTGGCAACATTTCCCGTGTTCCAAACCGGGGATATACTAAAGTAATATATTCTCACTTTGGAACACAATAGATATATGTTAGCGAGCTTGGGGAAGCGAGCGATGCAAGACTGGCGTGGGCGGTAAGTAGGCGGTCACGGTGTCGGCTTATGCAGATCTGCCATAGATAACCGTAGGTGCTCACTACATGGGAAGCGTTCCGAAATACTGGGAAATCCTGGCAAAATACAGAAGGTACTTAAGGAATACAGTTGTATTTAATAAGGATACTCACCCTCTACACGCTTCCCATGTAGTGTCGGGACACCACCAACCCGTGGAGCGGGTGACGGCACGGCATCGGGCAAGTCCTCGTTGCCGGACTCCGAGTCAGCCACGCTAGCAGAATCATGCGTGGAAGAAATGTACGGAGGCAGGGGGGTAAAGCAATTAGCAGAAACCTCTGGCTTGGGCTCGAAGAAGCCCAACTTCACAGACATGTTGTCCATGAAAGACTGTTCGAAGGGGGGCTCGCTGTCGATGAACTGCTTCGGGTAGAGGACCGCGTCCTCGTCGTGCATGATTGTCACCTGTGGCTCAGGCTCCACGACGGCATTGTCGATCACGGCGGGCGTGGCCGAGCCGAAGTGGACCATGGGGAAGTGCTGTGACTCGGACTCAGCACCACCAGCTACCTGCTTGAGCTCGCGGAGAGCGGTGCGTGCCTCGTGCACGCGGGTAGCAAGGAGAGAGGGCGGAGAAGGGATTAAGCCCGCGTACTGTGCCCGAAGGCCGATGTTGTTGTCGTTGGCGAAGGTAAAAGGGTCCTCGTCGTGACGAACAACGGGTTGATCATGCCGGCCACAAAGTTGAGCGAAGGTGGCGTCGTCCTGGGCGTCGAAGGCGGTCTGGAACGCGGAAACAATCTCGTCGTTCTCGTCGGCGGTCATCAAGTCGCACTCCGCGCACGCCATGTCGTCCGTGGGGCAATTCGCGGAGTCGTGGCAGTGTCCAGGAGGACAGCGCGCACACTCGGGGATGAAGGCGGAGGAGGCCACGTGGAACGAAATGTTGTGGGCGGAGTTCTTCTTGTTGTAGTTGTCTTGCCGCCAATTGCCGTCGCTCTTGAGCGGGTGCGCGGCAAAGCGGTGATGCTTGCGGCCGTAGGCGCCAACACGATTGTCTGGACCATGGAACTTCCCGTCGTCTCTCCTGTTGTGCTCATCCCGCCAACGTGAGGGCGGAAAGGAGACTCCACGCTTACCGTCAGTCTGCTTCTGGCGGTGGCGGTGAGAATCAGCAAATCCAGAAAGTGGCTCGTCGTCCTTCGTGATCGAGTTCATGAGGGTCATGAGCGTGGAAGTCGCGGACTCCACTGCTTCTCGAACTCCATGATGAGATCCTTGACGTTCACGTTACCAGAGTAAAGCATAGTCGGTGAAGTCGAAGGTGTCGGCCTAAGCTGCTGCACGCGTCCAGAACCATTCTCGCTCTCCCAAATCTCGAGGATGTGGGCGTAGATGTCCTCGAGGTCGACTTTGGCCAAGTCCACGTCGAGCCGAAGCGGAGTGGCGACCTTGTCGCACATGATGGGGTCGAGGGACGCGAGGAGTTGTTTCTTGGCCATCATGTCGTCGAGCGGACCAGAGGGCGAGTTGCGGATAGCCGTTAAGCAGGCGTCGAAGTCTTGAATTAGCGGATCGGGGTCGAGCTTGGAGTCGAAGTAGATGGCACAAAGCTCCTCGTAGTTCCCAAGGGGTCGGAGAACACGAGGAAGGAGCCGCTTCGTAACCTCCAGCAAGGCCCGCTTCCCATCTCGCGGGGAAGCGCGTCCAGAGGCGTCCACCCAACGTCTGGCGGGCGAATGTGACTTAGTCAAAGATGCCAACGTCCTGAAAAGAATGGCATTGTAGACGGCGTTGACCTCCTTGGTGGCATCCGCCAAGTCGAAGAGGGTGTCGTTGGCGGTGTCCTTCAGCTGAAATGCTGACTGTAAAGATGTCACCAACGATGTCCATAGTACGTTTCGGTCTGATTCGTCACCTCGGAATGATGCATCCTTGGCGCCTAGAGCGTCACGGGACGCCCTTTTGATCAAATCCACGTCCCATGAAGAATTCTGAACTGCCACGGAACGTGTCCGCTCAGGGGCCGTCAAAGCCGCCGCCGGAGATGCAGGCGTCGGCCGATAGCGCATCCCCACGTCTCGGGAAAAAATTGTGTCGAGCCGGATTCGGTTGTGAGCCCCCATGGGGGGCGTAGCTTGCGAAGAAACACTCACGGTGAAAATCCTATAGGTGGGTACGTCGGGGTAAGGTGGCGATGGCGCGGAGAGGAGGAACTCGCGGAAATGGTGATGGCAAATGCAGTCAAAACATCCGTAACTGTGAAATCCCAATTGTAGAAATGCGGAAGTCGAAATAAACGTTGCGCAAGAAGTCCGCGACAAAGAGTGATCAATTTTAGTCAAAACGAAAATCCCGTGGACATCCAAAAATCACGTAGGGTACGCTGCAGCGATAAACACAACTAGTCCGTAACGACGCGTGCCTCAACCGCGAGCTCTCGTAGCGCAACCATCAATTGGGGCCACCAACGCCCAACCAAGCGGAGTCGTTTAGCCAATCATGCTACCAAAAGTAGTGGAAGGTGCCTGGCGCACCACAACCTGTGAGATATATAGCTACAACTATATATTGAGTTACGGTTAGAATGCTTTCACGTTCGGTGTTTGCATAAGTGTAAATGAACATAAGATAGTCTCGGCTTTATGCCGGAAACCCTAAACCTGTGACACCCGTACTGTACCGAGTACTAGTACAGATAACAGGAAGTGACACAGGTATGTAGCACGGCTAGGTGGGCCCGGATTGCATAATCGATGAAAATGACATTTAGAAGTCGCAAGAAGTTTCAAGAAGTACTTAGTGGTTAAAAGAAATCATCTAGAGGCAATATTTTATATTTTTGATAATTGTAGTGGCCACAGGGCTGCTTACAGGTCGCGGACGGGCTGCCGTACATACATTGCATATCTTGCGGGCGCGTGAGATATGCAAATGATACGGGGAAGTTGTTAGACGTGGTGAGAAGTATTTAGAGGTCATCCGTAGGCAATGAAAAGCGAAATTTCACATCGGGACATATTCACGGGGTGCTGGGGAGCTAATTTCGTCTGTAAAATGGCTGCAAAGCAGAAATTGCATATCTTGCGGGCGCGTGAGATATGCAAATGATACGGGGAAGTTATTACACGTTGTGAGAAGTATTTAGAGGTCATCCGTAGGCAATGAGAAGCGAAATTTCACATCGGGACATATTCACGGGGTGCTGGGGAGCCAATTTCGCCTGTAAAATGGCTGCAAAGCAGAAATTGCATATCTTGCGGGCGCGTGAGATATGCAAATGATACGGGGAAGTTATTACACGTTGTGAGAAGTATTTAGAGGTCATCCGTAGGCAATGAAAAGCGAAATTTCACATCGGGACATATTCACGGGGTGCTGGGGAGCTAATTTCGTCTGTAAAATGGCTGCAAAGCAGAAATTGCATATCTTGCGGGCGCGTGAGATATGCAAATGCTACGGGGAAGTTATTACACGTTGTGAGAAGTATTTAGAGATCATACCTAGGCAATGAGAAGCGAAATTTCACATTGGGTCATTTTCACGGGGTGCTGGGGAGCTAATTTCGTCTGTAAAATGGTTGCAAATCAGAAATTGCATGTCTCGCGGGCGCGTGAGATATACAATATTAGAAATCACAATGTTAGAAGTCATTGCAAGTTATCAGAAGTTATCACAATGCATCATCACATGAATACTTTCACTTTGCCCTAATGATACGCATATTATTGCAGTTGCAGGAGTTGGGGCACTAGCAGTTGCCGGGTGGCGGGTGCTAGAGCTACAAGCGCATGCCCTACGGGGGCATCGCCTACATTCCTAGGAGTTCACCGCCTATCTATCGTGGCATGCTAAACTGCAACTCCTCTATCGAGACGCCCGAGGCCCTACCGAAGTCAGAGGTGGCATTCAATGGCGTGGGCTGCGGCTGCTGGAGCTGTTGGAGCTGCTGGAGCTGCTGAAGTTGCTGCAGCTGTCGGGCCTGTGGTTGCTGAAGGAGCATGGGCTGGGACTGCTGCATTTGCAAAGTCTGGGGAGCTTGCAGGAGAAGGGGTTGCAGCTGCTGGGTCTGCTGGAGCTGCTGGAGCTGCTGCAACTGCTGGAGCTGCTGGAGCTGCTGGAGCTGCTGCAACTGCTGGAGCTGCTGCAGCTGTTGCAGCTGCTGGGGCTGCTGGGGCTGCTGGAGCTGTTGCAACTGCTGGGGCTGCTGGAGCTGCTGGAGCTGTTGCAACTGCTGGGGCTGCTGGAGCTGCTGGAGCTGCTGGAGCTGCTGCAACTGCTGCAACTGCTGCAACTGCTGCGTCTGGGGTTGTTGCAGCAAGAAGGGCTGGGGTTGCAGCGGTTGATTGGAAGGCTTGCTGCAACAACGGAGGCTGGGACGCTTCCTGTCCTACTTGGAGCATCGGCACCGCCTGAGGTTGCGGCAATGGTTGCTGCTGAGGGGTTTGCTGCTGGGGGGGGAGGGTAGGTGGTGCCTCCGCTGTCGGCGCGCCGGCCGCATCTTCCCCTGGGCTTGCCATGAAGTCCGCCACTTGGCGCTCCAAGGCCCGCAGCTGTCGTTCCTCCGACAGCTTCAGCTGCTGCGTAAAGTGCTCCTCCTGCTGCTTGAGCATTTTCTGGCTCGCCTCCTCCTGCCTCGCTAACACCGCCGTTAGCTCCTCCACGGTGATTCCCCTAACCGGCGGGGCAGCCTCGGTAACCTCCGACAGAGCGACAAGCGGTTGAGGGGGGGCCACAGTGCGGGCCGACGATGCCGGCGCCGCGCCCCTCGTTGACGCACGCCCCGAGGCCGGCATGCTTCCGCTGCCAGCAGAGGATCTCTTCCTTTTTTGACCCTTTGCTGAAGTTCGCGGGCCACCACCACCCAAGCTCAAGCCCCTACCAACCTTACCCGCCGGCTGCTGCCGTATCCGCGGGAGGCTCAACCTCTCCGCCGGGTTTCCATGGGAGTTGGCTCCCGCGAGTTGGCTCCTCAACTTCTTCCTCGGTGGGGTGCCGGCGGTATCCACGTCCTCGCCCTCGTCCTCCGCCGGGACGCCAATCGGAAAAATAATTAATATAGAATAAGTTTTCATAATTTTAGAATAACCCGTTTTCATCGTTAATTTAGAATAAGTTTTCTTGATGTCATCCGGCTATGACCGGTGGTCCTTTTCACGACCCGTGTTCAAATAATGTGCACACAGGTCAAACGCTCTCGTTCCCGCTTGCCATCATGAGGAAGCCTCCGAAAAGCTTTAAGAAGGTTTGTCTCACTTGTGATAATGGTGGGCGCCGTTGTAATAGGCACTCACGGCGTGTTCTGCTTGAAAAGAAGGCCCCTGTACTTCTTCTATATCCTAAACCCTTTGACTTGCCTTTTACCGCTGCACGCGACCGGCAAGCATCGTTGAAACTTCCGAGTTTCAAAGATGCGTTTTGTATTTTGGGTGCACCCTAATTTTACAAAACGGCCGAGCGCTTCCCGTTTGTGCGGGATATTCACATTTATTCCATGGAATATTTCATATGGATTAACACACATAAGCACGAAGGCATCGGCCACGCATCTTTGAAACTAACGAGTTTCAAAGATGCGTTTTTTGTCATTTGGGTGCGCATACCCAAATAACAAATCAGCCGAGCACTTCCCGTTGGCGTGGGGTATCCAACGCTTGAAGGTTGAATATTCATTGTAATATGAGTTAGCAAGCGAGGTTGCAAAGGCATCGGGACATAATCTACGAAACTGTCCTATGCCTTTGCCTTTGGGTTTGGGTTCGAACGTACCCAGACCCAAAGATGGCAAACAGCCGAGGGCTTCCCGTGCGTCCTAACGCACGAAACTTGGCACACGAATACTACCATGGTACATATATTTAAGTTACCAGAAGCTCAAGGCTTCAAGTTACTTGTGCGCGAAACGCGCAATCTATTTCTAAGGCAGATGTTTTGGGTTTGGGTTCGAACGTGACACCCAAACCCAAAGATGCCAAACAGCCGAGGGTTTCCCGTGCGTCCTAACGCACGAAACTTGGCACAAATACTACCATGGTACATATATTTAAGTTACCAGAAGCTCAAGGCTTCAAGTTACTTGAGCGCGAAACGCGCAATCTATTTCTAAGGCAGATGTTTTGGGTTTGGGTTCGAACGTGACACCCAAACCCAAAGATGCCAAACAGCCGAGGGCTTCCCGTGCGTCCTAACGCACGAAACTTGGCACGAATACTACCACGGTACATATATTTAAGTTACCAGAAGCTCAAGGCTTCGAGTTACTTGTGCGCGAAACGCGCAATTTATTTCTAAGGCAGATGTTTTGGGTTTGGGTTCGAACGTGACACCCAAACCCAAAGATGCCAAACAGCCGAGGGCTTCCCGTGCGTCCTAACGCACGAAACTTGGCACGAATACTACCATGGTACATATCTTTCAGTAACTTGAAGCTCAAGGCTTCAATTTACTTGTGCGCGAAACGCGCAATTTATTTCTAAGGCAGATTTTGGGTTTGGGTTCGAACGTGACACCCAAACCCAAAGATGCCAAACAGCCGAGGGCTTCCCGTGCGTCCTAGATCACGAAACTTGGCACACATACTGCCAAGATACATATCTTTCAGTAACTTGAAGCTCAAGGCTTCAAGTTACTTACTTTTTTTCAAGCAGAACACGCCGTGAGTGTCTATTGTGGCAAAGATGGCAAATAATAAAAGTCATTATGCGCACAAAGTCGTGCTTCACGGCCGTGACTTTTAGATTCACGGCCGTGAATCTTTCCGAATGGAACCAAAAACCGTTCGATTTTAATCGAACGGTTTTTGGTTCCATTCGGACATATGGACATCACGGCAAGACAACCCTTCAGTGTAATATTTCGCATGGCATGGCGATAGCTCAACAGGTACAGTACAGCGTCATGGATGCATGCACCGGTCATAGCCGGATGACATAAAGAAAACTTATTCTAAATTAACGATGAAAATGGGTTATTCTAAAATTACGAAAAAATATTCTAAATTAAATAGCCTACCACGGCAATCGCCGACGCACCACCCTGCGGCTCTGCATTCGCACCCCCTCCCCACCGAGCAAGCATGTCCACGAAGACGTAGTCATCTTGCGTGTACTTCGGCGAGGGGAAGATGTCACCCTGAAGATCCTTTGCCGTCAATTGCCTCACGATCGGAGGCAAAGAGACACCTGTGAAGAGCCCACAATCGGACGTCGAGCTTGTCAAAAAGAAATTGGGGGCTACCACTTAGACAAATAAAAGCAATTTCACCGCAAGCATGCTCAGCATCGCCCCGCAAGAGTACCGATTCACACAAACAAAGAGAATGCCGTACCGTTCTCCAAGCCGTAGTGCTTGTGCAGGTTGAGGAGCTTCGGGAAGAAGATTCTCGCGCACTCGTACACAATGTCCGACCCCTCTTCAGTCTGGAAGTGGGCGGCACCACGGGCCTTATCCGTGCTCCCCTGGTTGAGCCGGTTCATCCTGAAGATGTGCGTAAGGTGCGGGGTGGCGTTTCTGCCGTGGATAGGCCCACCGCATATGGTGAACCACCCACGGTCTTTCACGTGCAAGATCGTCCCCGCAATATACGCGCCCTTGTGCCCTTGGCGATACACGACGGATCCCCTCTCGAAACGCCTCTTGGACTTTTCCGTGTACCCCTCCTTCCCATGCACCCCATCCGCCATCCCTTGCCACGTACACCACCGGTGCGCACCGCGGCAGATCACGGTGATGCACCCAACGGGGATAAAAAGCAACACGTTGATCCAACGTGGCCTTCGCCCACCCCGGCCAATCCGCGGCAGCGGGCGGCTCCACGACCACCTCCGCCGGTGCGGGCTCTCCCGCCGCGGGGCTCCCCGTGATTGGGGGCGGAGCGACTACCACCTCCGCCGGTGCGGGCTCTCCCTCCGCGGCACCCTTTGCGATTGCGGCATCCTCCACCACCACCTCCGCAGGTGCGGGCTCTCCCGCCGCGGGGCTCCCCGTGATTGGGGGCGGAGCCAACACCACCTCCGCCGGTGCGGGCTTTCCCGCCGCGGGACCCTTTGCGATTGCGGCGTCCTCCACGACCACCTCCGCAGGTGCGGGCTCTCCCGCCGCGGGGCTCCCCGTGATTGGGGGCGGAGCCAACACCACCTCCGCCGGTGCGGGCTCTCCCGCCGCGAGAACCTCCGTGCTCGTGGGGGCGGGCGCGTCCGCGGGTTGCTCCGCTCCCCACGGCGCTTCCACATCCCCCTCACCAACCTCGGGGGGTGTGGCCGCTTCAAGGGGCGGTGGCCACGGCAAACTCTGCTGGGATGCGCCTTCCAGCAGCAGGGCGCCTTCTTTTGCCAGAGTGTCTTTCTCCGCTTGCGAGGTTGGGTAGACCGTGCGCTTCGCCATGCACTCCGGTCTACCACAGTTGCTCACCTCTTCAATGCCTTTGCCTACAAGGCACACGTTGTGGTATCAAACTGCTCCCGCTGCCGCTGCTGAGCCAACTCCAGCCTTCTCCGTGCGTCTCGCAATTGCGACGAAAATCGAGAGGCCATCCACTCGTAGAAATGCTTTGGTTACAAATGGTTATAAATGATTACTTTTGGTTATAAATGGTTACTATTTTGCGTATAAGTGCCCATAGTGAATTTATAAAAGATGGTAGTTGATTATTGGCTAAGAGAGTTATACGGCGGATATAAGTAAGGGAAAGTAACCAAAAGTAGGTGGGAGGAAGCTTCCTACCTATTCCAGGGGTCATAGATACAAAAGGTGCGAACCAATGGGAATTAAGCAAAAGTAAGGATTTTGTGTCAACGGAGGCTTGTGATTGGCTCTAAAAGTAAGGATACGCACACGTGTAAGCAAGGAGCACCAGGGGGCATTTATAATTAATACATGTGCTAGCGCGCAATTGGCTTGAAAATTTGAGCAAATGGGACGAGGCAAAAGGGGGAGGGGAAAGGGGGAAGGAAGGGGGAAAGGATGGGGAGGCTATGGGGGAAGGCAATTTGGGGGCAATGGGGGCAAGGCAATGGGGGAAAAGCAATGGGGGAAAGCAATGCGGGGAAGGCAATGGGGGGGGTGCTCTCACAAACTTATATAAACCCAGGTGTGTTTGCACCAAACGCCTTGACAAATACGGAGCCCGACAACATGCGAACGGCGCGTGGTTGAGGACCTGTCCTCCCAACGCACCGTTCACGGGCAAGGGCACACACATGACAGTAACCAAGATCCCACCGTGCAAAGGGCGCGTGGCGGAGGAGCTGTCCTCCCGACGCGCACCAAAGCAGTGACCGCCCACCACCAAAAACATACACGCCGGACGAAGATACGCACGTGGCACAGCAGGAATCCTTCTCCGCAAACCCAGGTGTGTTTGCACTAAACGACTTAACAAAATACACAGCCTAACGACATGCGAACGGCGGGTGGTTGAGGAGCTAGCTGTCCTCCCAACGCACCGTTCATGGGCAAGGGCACACACATGACAGTATTCAAGAGTCCCTTCCACGGATCTGGGGGCGCGTCAAGAAACAAGGTCTCAACACGCGTTCCCGAGCCACTGGCTGATGGGCTCTCTCTTAATAAAGGTTTCGCCGCGGCTCTGGGGGCGCGTCGAGAACAAGTCTCAACACGCAGCTCCCGATCCACCGGCCTGAGGAACCCTTATCATCACTAAAAATTAAAACCTCATGCTCTCACAAACTTAAACCCAGGTGTGTTTGCACTAAACGCCTTTAACAAATACGGAGCCCGACAACATGCGAACGGCGCGTGGTTGCTTGAGGACCTGTCCTCCCAACGCACCGTTCACGGGCAAGGGCACACACATGACAGTAACCAAGAGCCCACCGTGCAAAGGGCGCGTGGCGGAGGAGCTGTCCTCCCGACGCGCACCAAAGCAGTGACCGCCCACCACCAAAAATATACACGCCGGACGAAGATACGCACGTGGCACAGCAGGAATCCTTCTCCGCAAACCCAGGTGTGTTTGCACTAAACGACTTAACAAAATACACAAACTTAAACCCAGGTGTGCGCAGCCATACTTGACGGCAGCAGGCGTTTGGTTCCTTTCATCCAGGGTCCACCTGTGTACCCAAGATCACACCCACTTTTAGTGTCCATCTTGTCGCACATTGCGCACTGCTCGAAGGTGAAGGAGGGAGCCCGGCCGCACCGTTGTGCTTATACTCGAAGCCGAAAGTGGCGGTGTCGCCTTGCACGCTAAATTTGGCCTCTGCCGCACTGATGACGCCAGAGGGTGGCTTCGTCGGGATACTCGTGGTCACCTGTGTCACCAAGCTGTTATGTCAGACGATGTGTTGCAGTTGACGAGCAAGAGGAGAACTCAGCAGCCATCGTCGACCTAGGTCTTTAATCTGTTGCGAGAACGTGCGTGAATTCTCCTATCCCGCCTGCTTGCTTCATTACCTCGGTCGCGAAGATAAGTTACCAGCGCGTATAATTATTACCACGTCGCACCTGCCCGAGATAGCCAAGTCCTCATTTCGCACCCCTCAGCCCCGCAGGGAAGCTCGGACTCCCCCACGCATTTGACCACCCAACCCGAGTGCAATCCACCCCCCACCTTATATATCACTCGTACATGACCCAATGCATCTTAGGGAATCGATGGTACCCACCCTAACGAAGAACACATCGCCACTCAGTGCTGATTCCACAGGGTACTATCTTCCCCATCATATGATGGGGAAGTCATCATGCTTGATACCCTGGGCGACCCCCCCTCGGACCCCGCTGCAATTTGGGCAACGTAGCCGACTAGCACAGGGATGCAACCGCAATCAATGTTCGCCCAACACTATATTCTATCATTCGCCTGCGCCTTTGCGTATATAAGCCCCCCCATACCATCGAAACATTGCACCAGCCACCAAAACTTTGACATTATGGTCGAAAAGTCTCGCCCTGAATTCGGCCCTCTCAGCCCCCCTGAGTGCACCCCACCCTTGCAGGCGGGTTTCGATGCCAACCGACCCATGGCGTTAATACAAGGTCAAACACATCCCAATGGATGTATACTACCACCCATGACCTCATCTCGCCATTCCCACTCACCTTTCACCCAGCCGCCCCACGCCACCCTCCCACTCAGCGCTCAGTCTGAAATTGCACACCCCCTGTGGCTACCCCCTGAGTGCACCCCACCCTTGTAGGCGGGTTTCGATGCCAACCGACCCATGGCGTTAGTACAAGGTCAAACACATCCCAATGGATGTATATTACCACCCATGACCTCATCTCGCCATTCCCACTCACCTTTCACCCAGCTGCCCCACGCCACCCCGCACTCAGCGCTCAGCCTGAAATCGCACACCCCCTGTGGCTACCCCCTGAGTGCACCCCACCCTTGCAGGCGGGTGTCGATGCCAACCGACCCATGGCGTTAGTACAAGGTCAAACACATCCCAATGGATGTATATTACCACCCATGACCTCATCTCGCCATTCCCACTCACCTTTCACCCAGCCACCCCACGCCGCCCTCCCACTCGGCGCTCAGCCTGAAACCACAACCATGGGAGATTTTCACGGACTTTTGAAAGTGCGATTTCGCCCCCTTCCTTTTCTCGAATCATTCAATGGACCTCAAATTTGGATTCCACGCTACGAAATACGTATAAGACCAACCCCCCGCACTTCTCCTAGACCGTTATCAAAATTTCGAAGTTTAGGTGTGGCCTTGATAACAAGCATGAGCTCCACAAATTTCACTACCTCACCCTGCCTTCACCCCCCTTCGCTTCCGCTCCCCTCACGACCTCAACCCTTCATCGTATGGGCAAATGAAGTTGATATTCAGATTCTACGCTAAAAAATAGTCAAAATATGTCAACATCACCTCGCTCGACTCAAATTCAACGACTGTTCTGAGCCCCTTCCGTCGCACCTGCCCGAGATAGCCAAGTCCTCATTTCGCACCCCTCACCCCCGCAGGGAAGCTCGGACTCCCCCACGCATTTGACCACCCAACCCGAGTGCAATCCACCCCCCACCTTATATATCACTCGTACATGACCCAATGCATCTTAGGGAATCGATGGTACCCACCCTAACGAAGAACACATCGCCACTCAGTGCTGATTCCACAGGGTACTATCTTCCCCATCATATGATGGGGAAGTCATCATGCTTGATACCCTGGGCGACCCCCCCTCGGACCCCGCTGCAATTTGGGCAACGTAGCCGACTAGCACAGGGATGCAACCGCAATCAATGTTCGCCCAACACTATATTCTATCATTCGCCTGCGCCTTTGCGTATATAAGCCCCCCCATACCATCGAAACATTGCACCAGCCACCAAAACTTTGACATTATGGTCGAAAAGTCTATGACCTCATCTCGCCATTCCCACTCACCTTTCACCCATAGCGTTCAGCCTTGGAGTCGACCTCCCTCCCCGCCACGAAGTTCGGCCTGAAGACGCTGGCGCTGACTGGGGAGGTTGGCGCCCCGAAGCTAGCGCCTCACTACGTTCCAATTTGGTGGCCACCAATATGACGTGCTGCAACGCAGTGGAACCTGGGTGACGCTGCTCCCAGTCGGTAGGCGACTGCAGATCCAGTTTGTCATCCATTAATTTGTCCATGACTGCCTGCCGCAGCCTAAGACCGGACCAGAACTGGTACAACAGCTGTTGGCTGCCGATACTGGGACAGCCCGACATGGTTTCTGCAAGAAGTTGGGTGACCTCGTGCCAGGAGACCAGTCTTGCAGCAAACAACCTAGCTGCCTCGTCCCTGCGTTGTGTCATTCGCAGCACGCTGCCCGCTAGTCCCACTAGCGCGATGTCATCCAACACACTGCGAGCTACGTCTGCCAAAAAGGGGGCTAAGGAGGTGTAGCGCGTGTTCCAGGCTTCTGCGTTCATCATTCCACCCTGCTTGAGGAAAGTCAGGGAGCGAGTTTGCAACCGCCGCTCAAGGCGCGCTCCGGAAGTGAATTCCCGCACCTGGCGCAAACGTTAGTTTAAGGATCCTCGCGTGGCAAGGCCAGCGCGAGTTCAGTTCACTATCGCAAATAAAGTAGAAAACAAATGAAAAGAGTCCCTCCACCTACACATAAGCGAAATGCCTCGGATCGAACGTACGGCGTGGTTTGCGCATGGGGCGTGAGCTGGCGACTAGCGAATTCGTATTTGTGACGTGCGAAAGGAGAGCGTCAATTCACAACACGATTGTAAATTGCAAGTCAAAAAGAGTTGTGCGTTATCAAAGTTCAGCGCCATGACATGCAAGAGCTCGTGCGCGTTGTGAATGCACGCGCGATACAACGTCACGGAGATTCTCGCTCTGCCGCACTCGCATATAGATTCCCACAACGTGTGCGCGCTCAAACTCGCGTTCCTAATGGGAATTCGCTATTCGACCAATCTTCAACTTGATTACGCAATGCGCCTGAGCTAGGACGAAGGTGATCTCAAGCGACCGATACCGAAACGCGACGGAATTCACGAAAGCATACGGGAGCGCGCGTTCGCTTCGGGGGTCCGTCCTAGACTCTTACAAACTGCAAGTGATGCAAACAACTCGTAAATTCAAGGTGCAAACTATATTTCAAAGTTTACGTTCTCAGTTCACAAATTATATATCACTATAGAGCAGGATGGTTTTGAAAAGTTCGGACCTAAGTTTTCGTAACTCTGTCGCAGGCTTAAGTACCCAAGCTAGCACAAACATTCCTGAGCTCTCAGAGCTTCTCAGAGCGCGCGACCGTTCGTCTCGCGACTGTTCACCTAACCTGCTTGCAGTCATTCGCGTTGCTTGTCACCGACGTCATGCGCCGCTTGGTCTGCACTGTCATCTGCCAGACGGTGCCTGTTGCGATTGCGATTCTTTGTCTGCCCTGTCGTCTACAGAGTGACAATCACAGAGTGACAATTACAGAGTGACAATTGCGGGGCGGCAATCACGTCAAGGAAGAAGTCAGAGGCGTCGAGCCATATCGGTGATGACAGCGGTCAGATCGAGTCGACGATGACAGTGGTCACGACAGGTAGGCGAAGACGACTGCAATGGCGGCGAGGGAGCGGGTCGTGAGGTAGCCTAAGCGTCGTGGGGATGACGCTGTCGCTGTCGCGGACACCCCCGACCACCTGCTCTTGCGTGGCTGATCGACGCGGTCGTGGCTGTTCTTGACGTGGTTGGCGCGGGCGTGGGCTACTGCAGAGAGACGGGGAGGCAGTGGACAGAAGCGTGTGACGCGAGTGACGCAACGTGGGCGCTGAGAATCGCTGTGCCCCCCCCCCCATCAAGGGGTTGCAGGTCTGAACAGGGGGTCTGAGCGGATGGTGTGCGTAGTTGTGACACCCCGTGAATATGACCCGATGTGAAATTCCACTTCTCGATGCCTAGTAATAAACTCTAAATAATTCTCACCCCTTCTAATAACTTCACCGTATCATTTGCATTTATCACGCGCCCGCGAGACACGCATTTTCTGTTTTGCAGCCATTTTACAGATGAAAATAGCTCCTCACCACCCCGCGAATGTGACCCGATGTGAAATTTCACTTCTCGATGCCTAGTAATAACTTCCAAACGTTTCTCACTACTTCTAATCACTTTCCGTCATTTGCATTTCTCACACGCCCGCGAGACACACATTTTCTGTTTTGCAGCCATCTTACAGATGAAAATAGCTCCTCACCACCCCGCTAATATCCCAAGTGATGATTTTTTTGCTTCTAATGCATATTCATAACCACTAAGTACTTCTCGAAGCTTCTTACAACTTCTCGATGACATTTTCATTGATTATGCAAGTTATAGTGCAAGCCGTTCCACCTAGCAGTGCTACATGCCCGGTACATAGTTGTTGCTCACGGGAGCTCCCACCAGTGGACTCATTATTGTTTTGCCTTACGACAAGAAGTTTAGGGGACCTTTCCCTGAATGCCCATACTGCTAAGACAGACTCCACTCAATCTTTTGTATATGATATAACATTTGTTTTCGGCCGAGGCCAGCTTATGGAATAACTCGACAGCGCGAATTTTCCTGTATTATTCATGTTGGAAATTTGTGCTTGCATAAGAGAGCTTTCATGTGGCATTTCTATAAAAAATTTTCCAGTTTCACATCCTATTATATTCGCAGCAGTGTATGGTATTCATATATTTTCTGGCTTGTTTATGGTCAATTGTAATGCTTATGAGCAGAGTGTTGGAGGCTATCTAGAAGAGCTTCAGCCTGCCATCCCATCCTGCGCACGTGTTTGCGACAGTGTGCACTTGCAAATCCCGAATGAATCGCATACAAGTCGATCACCCGTGTTCGGGCCCATTTATTCGTGCCTTGCTAAGTATCACGTCAACTAAGGACGGACGGATGTGCCAGTCTAGGTTTTGAGACTACAGAGCTCGGTTAATCATCTTCAGCGAATTCAGCGATCGACGTTCTATATTTTTTTGGCGTACATTACTTTTCCGTGTCATTCTCATTCCAAAATCTCGGTGATATCAGGGCCTTCGACGCAACAGGCAATTCGACGAGACGCAATATCAGCCCCTACACCGTCGCATCCACGATTTGCCTCATCGTCTTCGTCTAAGGTGACGATTGGCCCATCGTGACTCGCAGGGTACTCGATCGAGACCTTGGAAAGGGCCCAAGATGGAATGGATACAAACAACTCTTCCGTGAGTGTGCGATTATAATGCGCCATACGCATCTCATGGCAGAAGCGATCGTGGGCGCCACCATGTTGGGCAAATAAATTTGTGCGACGGCGAGAAGGCCCGCACCGCAAGCGTAGATTAGGCTCCCAAAGCCGCATTTCGAAACCACGATGCTTCAATTCCCGGCTGTCTCGTGTGCCAAACAGTAGATGCCCCAATAGTGAGGTATCCACGTGATCTAACCATCTATTCGAAGAGTCGCGTAGACTGAGGGGCAACCGCATATGTAGAGAGCGCCACAAGCCGCAAATATGAGCCACGTCGTATCCATGATTGATGTGCAACTCTTCCAAGCGGCACAACTCCGTGATGTCATCTCCAGCAAAGCACAGGACGAATTGACGAGGGCATTCCTTGCCCTCGAGTGTACCCGAGCATCGAACGGGCTTGTCCACAACGAACAGATCCATGAAAGCTGCCCGATGTTGCTGGACGTTCGGGAAACTCATGAAACATCTCCAGCCATCCTCTCCTAGCGTCGCGATCATGTTATTCCGCACACGAGTGACAAGGGCCGACCACCGTTTCGAAGCACGGCAACGCAACTCTCCTTCCATTGATCATTTTGGTCGCTTACGGCTCATGCCATCACTCTCAATCGGACCTTCGATCCCGTGTTCCCCTCCCCTATCAGCTTCGACCTTCTGTTGTGACGATGGGGTGCAAACACCATCAGGAGTCATCATATTGTCCGTTTATGTACTAAAATTTGCGCAAATAAGTTCCGGCGCGCAAGGATCGGGCACCAGACTATATGCTCTGCCCGCACGCACACTTCAATGCACCATGAGATGCGTATCATTTTGCTATCGCCGAAGCACGAATTGCCTAGCCTAAAACATGCTGGATGTTGTGGAACCCATCGGGAAGTGACCCACAGATCAATAACTCTAGAATGCTGGCAAGAGGATGGAGTTTCTGACACGAATGGCAGTTAGTGCCTCTAACCATCTGCTAGCCGTGAGGATCATTACGGTATAAGCAATCACCCTCGAGTATGTTACATTAAGGAACTATGCTTCACTGATCACAACATCTTATCGATTACCATGCTATCTCTTTGTAACAAATTACACATGGAACGACACAAAAGGAGTTATTACCATCCTAATACACACGTTACATTGACCGAATGCTTTAACTGTGATCGGTCCTTTGACAAATGTGCCTCGAGGGTCAGGGCAAGAACGAGGCTACACGTTATGTTGGCGAGTCATGCGAATACATCTTTGCATGCAATTGAGCAATGCTCTGTGAAATTCTTGAAGCACCTTATTAATCCGCATTACACTGATCGAGGCGCACTAATTAAAATTGCACTTCGCACGGATTATCACTTGGTCGATATCTCCCAGCCTCTCTCAGTGCCTTCTTGCCTTCATCTCCGATGCGATTTCCTAGGGGTCACGCCACACACATCTATCTTGTATGCGACACTGATCTGCTCGTGTGCTCACTACCAGAGAACCAAGCAGATGTATGTGGGGAACGATTCATCACTTGTATAAGCAAGAAAATGACTCTTTTACGTCTATCTGCACTGCAAGATGAAATTTTCATCCCGAAGCTGATGGGGTATGGTCCACAAATGAATGCCCAGAGATTCTAGGTGAAAAATCAAGGGCTAAAGTTTTGTAGATTCTCACCTCTCAGATGCAGTGTCTTCAATGACGTGTTGAACACTCCCTCAGCATTCGGAGTGAGCGCAATGGCCAGCGCCTTGGCTCCTTCGTCTCCAATGAGATTCGCTGCACCACAAGCACTCAAAGTCAACCCAACTCTTGATGAATGATCACAGATATCAATAGAAACAAACAACAGAAACCACTTACCATGTAGATTCAAGGTGTTCAATGACGTGTTGAACACCCCCTCCGCATTCGGAGTGAGTGCCACGGCCAGTGCCTTCACTCCTTCAGGTCCAATCTCGTTATCTGCGCCACAAGCACTTGGCGTGAGCCCAACTCTCATGAGTGATCAAATACATCAACAGAAACAAGCAGAAGAATGCGGAAAACGGCTTACAGTATAGATTCAGTGTGTTCAGTGACGTGTTGAACACTCCTGCCTCGTTCGGAGTAAGTGCAACGCCCAGCGCTTTAGCTCCTTCATCTCCAATATTCCCTGCAACACACGCATGTGGAGTGAGTCTAGCTCTCAATGGATGATAGCACATGTCAAGAAAAACACACACCACAATGCATGGAATGACTTACCAGCTAGGTTCACTGTGTTCAACGACGTGTTGAACACCAAGTCGTTTGCCAGTAGAAGTGCATCTTCAAAAGAAAAAGTAAAAGAAAAAACCATGCCCCGTATTTGGAAACCTATTGCAGCTTCATCCATGAGGCTTTCGGAGCTGAGGTTTAGCTCTTCCACATCCAGCAGGCTGCCACACAACTTGATTGGTGCACTGCGTTGCTTCACTGCAGCCACAAGCGCTCGGGCACCCTCAAGTTCCGCATTTCCCAACACGTCGAGGGTGTTCAAGGACGTGTTGAACACTCCCGCCTCGTTTGGAGCGAGCGCAACGGCCAGTGCGCTAGCTCCTTCATTTCCAATGTTATTCACTGCTACACAAGCACGTGGAGTGAGTTCATCTCTCAATGCATGATAACAATTGGCAAGAAAAACACACAACACAATGTATGGATTGGCTTACCAGCTAGGAGCAGTGTGTTCAAGGACGTGTTGAACACTCCCTCGGCATTCGGGGTGAGTGCCACAGCCAGCGCCTTGGCTCCTTCAGGTCCAATTTGATTCCCTGTATCACAAGCAGTTGGTGTGAGCTCACCTCTTGATTATCGATCACAGATATCAGCAGGAACAAGCAGCAAAACGTGGGAAATGGCTTACTGCATAGATCCAGTGTGTTCAATGACGTGTTGAACACTCCGTCCGCATTCGGAGTGAGTGCGATGGCCAGCGCCTTGGCTCCTTCAGGCCCAATTTCATTCTCTGCACCACAAGCACTTGGTGTGAGCTCACCTCTTGATTATCCATCACAAATAAAACGCTGAAACATGCAGCGACAGGTCAGAAACGACTTACTTTGCAAGTTCAGTGTGTTCAGCGACGTGTTGAACACTCCCTCTGCATTCGGAGTGAGTGCAACAGCCAGTGCCTTGGCTCCTTCGTCTCCAATCGTATTCTCTGCACCACAAGCAATCAAAGTCAGCCACCTCTTTATGAATGATCACAAATATCAATTGAAGCAAACAACAGAATGTGGGAAACCGCGTACTGCATAGATTCAGTGTGCTCAAGGACCCGTTAAAGACCACACTCCCCTCATTTGACCCTAAACACAAATTTCACTATTTTGCAATCGTCTATACCGCACGATGCAGTTTTAACCACGAAGCCGATGGCGCATAGTCCTTGCACAAATGCCTTCGGATCTGCATTAAGAATGGGAACGCTGAAGGTGTGTGTGTGTGTGAATTCTTACTTGTCAGATCTAGCGTGTTCAAGGACACGTTGAACACGCCTTTCTCATTCGGGGTGAGTGCAACAGCCAACGCCTTGGCTCCTTTGTCTCCAATCTTGTTACCTGTACCACAAGCACTTGGTGTCCGGTCACCTCTTGATTATCGATCACTTATACAAGAAGAAACAAGCAGCAGAATGTGGGCAGTGGCTTACTGAATAAAATCAGGGTCTTCAATGACCGTTTGAACACCCCCTAGGAGAAGATGAGCCCTGACTCGCAGTGTTTTCACAGACGTTGCTGGCTGTATGCTCACCAGACAGTCTATGTTTTGTAAGGATGTGGTCTCACTGACACAGACTTTGCTGGCTGTATGCTCACCAGACAGTCTATGTTTTGTAAGGATGTGGTATCACTGATACAGACTTTGCTGGCTGTATGCTCACCAGACAGTCTATGATTTGTAAGGATGTGGTATCGCTGACAAAGACTTTGCTGGCTGTATGCTCACCAGAAAGTCTATGTTTTGTAAGGATGTGGTCTCACTGACACAGACTTTGCTGGTTGAATGCTCACCAGACAGTCTATGTTTTGTAAGGATGTGGTATCACTGCCACAGACTTTGCTGGGTGTATGCTCACCAGAAAGTCTATGTTTTGTAAGGATGTGGTATCACTGACACAGACTTTGCTGGGTGTATGCTCACCAGAAAGTCTATGTTTTGTAAGGATGTGGTATCACTACAGACTTGCTGGGTGTATGCTCACCAGAAAGTCTATGTTTTGTAAGGATGTGGGTCTCTACCATACAGACGTTGCTGGCTGTATGCGCACCAGACAGTCTATGTTTTGTAAGGATGTGGTCTCACTGGCACAGACGCTGCTGGCTGTATGCTCACCAGACAGTCTATGTTTTGTAAGGATGTGGCATCACTGGCACAGACTTTGCTGGCTGTATGCTCACCAGAAAGTCTATGTTTTGTAAGGATGTGGTCTCACTGGCACAGACTTTGCTGGCTGTATGCTCACCAGAAAGTCTATGTTTTGTAAGGATGTGGTCTCACTGGCACAGACGTTGCTGGCTGTATGCTCACCAGAAAGTCTATGTTTTGTAAGGATGTGGTCTCACTGGCACAGACGTTGCTGGCTGTATGCGCACCAGACAGTCTATGTTTTGTAAGGATGTGGTCTCACTGGCACGACGTTGCTGGTGTATGCTCACCAGAAAGTCTATGTTTTGTAAGGATGTGGTATCACTGACACAGACTTTGCTGGCTGTATGCTCACCAGACAGTCTATGTTTTGTAAGGATGTGGCATCACTGGCACAGACGTTGCTGGCTGTATGCTCACCAGAAAGTCTATGTTTTGTAAGGATGTGGTATCACTGACACAGACTTTGCTGGGTGTATGCGCACCAGACAGTCTATGTTTTGTAAGGATGTGGTATCACTGACACAGACTCCGGTATCTATGTATTGTGGTGAGCTTCCGGTACCTATGTTTTCCTGTGAGCTTCCGGTACCTATGAATTGTGACAAGGGTTTAGATCTTCTGGTACCTATGAATTGTGACAAGGGTTTAGATCTTCTGGTACCTATGAATTGTGACAAGGGTTTAGATCTTCTGGTACCTATGAATTGTGACAAGGGTTTAGATCTTCCGGTACCTATGAATTGTGACAAGGGGCTAGATCTTCTGGTACCTATGAATTGTGACAAGGGGCTAGATCTTCCGATTGTGACAAGGGGCTAGATCTTCTGGTACCTATGAATTGTGACAAGGGGCTAGATCTTCCGGTACCTATGTATTGTGACAAGGGGCTAGATCTTCCGGTACCTATGAATTGTGACAAGGGGCTAGATCTTCTGGTACCTATGAATTGTGACAAGGGGCTAGATCTTCTGGTACCTATGAATTGACAACGGCTAGATCTTCTGGTACCTATGAATTGTGACAACGGGCTAGATCTTCTGGTACCTAATGTGGACAAGGCAGATTCTGGACCATGAATTGGGTGACAAGGCTGATCTTCTGGTACCTATGAATTGTGACAAGGGTTTAGGATCTTCTGGTACCTATGAATTGTGACAAGGGGCTAGGTCTTCCGGTACCTATGAATTGTGACAAGGGGCTAGATCTTCTGGTACCTATGAATTGCGAGAATTAAGGGGCTATCTTGCCTCTGACTATATATATCAAGAACAACAGGTCGAAATACATTGAAGTCGGCAGCATGTACATCCAGAACTGGTGAAGAGTGCCACTATTGAACCTCTACATCAGAACACCAATGAGAACATGGCTTACATCTTCACATAACCAGCCCGCTACTGAGTTTCATAGCACCCAGGTATCGCGTAGGTTTACTAAAGCTTGATAAGTCCGAGATGTGAATCCTTCGGCACTATTCCTGCGGTACTGGAGTTGGAGTTGAAGCACCATCCCAAGAGCTGGTGCTGGAGAATAGAGGTGGCTTGCTCCACACAAAAAACTGGAGTAGGTAGCAACGGTGTAGAAGGGTTGTTGGAATCTGCATGCTTTGCTGATCAAGTTGGTGTAAATGGTGGCGGTCTACAATCAGCAATAATTAAAGCAGCTCACACCCTATTTTAAATGGTGACTTCACAAGTAAATATCCTTCTAAACCGGACATGGGCTTGGAGGGCCCAGTGAAGGGAAGGACGGCGCCCTGAATGGTAAGCAAAGGGCATGCAGTTGCTGAAAGCGAAGGCGGCTGCGGACAATGACGACTTTCACATTCTATTGTAATAATGGCATTTTAATGAAACTTCCACACAGCGGAGATGTGGCTGCCAGCTCAGCATATCGCGAGCTGGAGCACGGTACACAGCTTTGCTCGAGAGCTGGAGCCAAAAAGTGATGCAGCGGTGGAGCGGCCGCCGCTGTGTGCCTACATCCATACATGGGCCTAGCTTTCGTGGTGTTTGGGACGCTGGATACTATCTGGAGTGAGGGAAGGACATTGCAGCGAAGCTCAAGCTCAAGGAAGAGAAGATGGTGCTCATGAAAGACAAAGGCTGGCGGCACCAGAGATGAAAACGCCGGCTAATGATTCTGCTGTGCGGTTGGCCAGATTGTTGAACTTCGTCACCGACTGGAAACAGGTCGAAGATGAGATATGGCAAAGGTGCCAGAAGGGCTGCACATCAGAGTCGAAGATGAGACAGGCAGCTGCTGGAGGCTGCCGTGTTAGGTCTCCTGGAACATACGGATAGATCTTGCCAATGACTGGACGCAGTTGACCCTGGGACAGCTGGGTTGAACCCTCCCAGTGGGGCGCGGATGCTTTTTGAGCCACACCAATAAACAGGGTTCAGTATGTTCCTGTGCAGCGAAAACCGTGACAGAGAGTTTGTGCATCTTTGGGTGTTAGTTGCAGCTCTTATCAGTGGTGCAGCTCTATATCCACCTCCACAGCCGCCATGTCGATGCCACGAGAAAAGATATTGGGGAGATGGCATCGAGCAAGTAGCAGTGAAGAAACGAGTCCGCCTGTGCCGCATCAATCGCATTGCAACAGAAATCCACATCTTCTCATGAGGCTACACAAATCAAGCATCCCCGCTTTCAATCTTGAATGCATGCATATTTTATGAACAAAGCTCAAGTACTCAAAAGGCTCACCTTCCAGCCTCAGGACTTTCATCTTGCAGTCATTCATCTTTAGCGCCTTTGCTAGGATCTTTGCATCGTCATCACGAAGCAGCAGACCCTCGTTATATCTTCCTGCAACGGGCGCACGCAGATCCTTGCAGTTAGTGCATGAAAGAGCCGCGACGTGCAAAGTTCCCGCACAGCACCCTTGACAGGGTTTTCAGACATCTAGACGCGTGTTGCATGCATCTGTATCCAAGCTGCATGCAATTACCGTTGAATCTGAGTATGCATGAACATTGAGTGCGCATGACTTTTGCAAAAAATATCATATTCCAGAATTGAGATCAACGCCGTGGACTCTGAGTGCAACCACCAAACCATGATAAAAGTCTACTGAGATCATAGTTAACCTTTGTCAAGCATAAAGGCAAGAGGAACTTACCTTCGAGAGCACTGACAAATTCCTTATTAGAAGCACACAGATGAAGGAGGCCTTCTGGCCAAGCCTTTGCACCCCAATCTTCGAGAAACTTTGCCAGATTGTCCTGTTGTAAATTCATGCGATTGACCGAGCGTTTGTGATACAGATGCTGCATCACATAAGCTTCAAACCATGCCGGCCGCTTGGATGTGGAATGCCATGATTGGAGTGTGACGTCCTCTTCTGGACTCTGCACCGCCCTGAGTGCCGAATCGGCCCCTTCATCAGCTTGCTCAGGGGTATCAGAGTCAGAATACACATACTCTTGATCATCATCCCACTTGAAAGCAATCTTTACTTTCGAGGGTTCCTTCTGCCAATGCTTCTTCACACGAGCCTCTAGGAAGGCAGGCCACGCTTTCCATGCTCGGGATGTGGCGTTCTGTTCTGGATTTTTGGTTGGATTTCTGACCGTCAGTACGCAGTGCTCCGTGAGACGGATGTTGGTTGAGCCATGTTTTATCTTTCCGTGCTGTTTCACCAATTTGAAGAGGGCCGCTGCCTCCAGGTCATTGTCAATCAGATCAAGGAGCGTTTCATCCGCCTCCCACTCGATCATTTGCTGCGCTATCTGCGTGAAGAAGGTGGTCGTGAAGGCGTTGGAGCGCAAGTACAGATTCTGTATACAGCGCGCCCCTTTTTTGGCCGCCATCACATCGGAGATGACAGTGCTCAAGTGGTCGCCATGGGAGTTGTCGTTGAGCACGAGTGTGGTATGAGACCGCCATTTCCGGGCTGCGGTCCGTGCTATGGCAGAATGCCCCTCGTGTCCTGATTTGAACGCCTCAACGTCCTCGCCCGTCGCGTCGGCTTCATCGGGCATTGGAACTGGCTTGGACTGTTTCAATTGTTTGCAGACAGCCAAAGCGATCGTGTGGCTGACTTGTTGTGGCCACCCACTTAGGGCGACGAGATCCCATTGGATAGGCTCCTTTAAATATTCACGAAGCACATCTATTGCTGCAAGAGAAGGGTCATCTGTTGTCAGACTCCGGGAGTTCGCATACAGCGCATCAGTGCTAAAGAAGAGGAGCAGTTGGGAACTGAGAAGCACGGAAAGCACACTCCCGATAAAGGCAAGACCGCGCTCAACTGCCAAGTAGGTGCGTTTCAGCTGTTGCCAAAACATGTTTGCAGCCCGTGGGCCTCCTTCCTGAGTGCAGTTAGCGGGCCTGTGGCCCACAAGCACTAGCCGAGGCTGCTTCGCATCAACTTCACCCGGCTTGCTTGGCTTGCCAAGGTTGTTTGCAAGTTTCACAACCAACTGGTGGAACAATTCCTTACCAGACCTCGTGATGACCACGAAGATATCACAGGTTGCTGGTCTGTCCACGAGGCGCTGAATGTGCTTGGGATCACTCAACTCCACGTCCAGGAGGATGACCGATGACAGACGATTGCTGCTGTAGGACCACGTATGGCATACTTCAAAGTCCACTCGACACCTCGCCAGCTTGAGGGATGAGATACCCTTGTGCAGTGCCAGGTGGCCCAGGCTACGGCGGTGCAGATTGAACCCACAGAGCTCCAGGGATTTGAGTCCACCAGTCTGTTGCACAAATCTTTGCATGGACTTCAGCTCAAGGGCACCTGCCTCCTGCACCCCGTGAGAATCTGGTGTCTCCTGAAGTGAGGTCTCCTGAAGGAAGATGTCCCGGAGTTTGCCGTGGCCAGACGCAGCTGAGAGAAAGCCATCCAGCAGATCGTGCTGCAGATTATCCAGTCGCAGCGTATGAACGGCCTGCAAGGAGGGTAGCATTTCCAAGAGCATATTTATTCCCTCAAGCTTCTGGTCGACGGAGGCCTCACTCTCCTGAGTTTCTTTCTGTCTGACATGGAACTCTGCACATGTGTCGGCCTCACGCACCTTGTGGAACTCCAGCTCCCTCATCACCTTATTCCGCGCCAAGCCACGAAGCAGGAAGCGCATGCCATCCCCATTAATTTGGCCACATTTGAACACCAGGCGGCGCAGCTTTGTGTTTCCGATCAGCGCCTGGGACAGCTCCTTCAGATCCTTGCTCTCCAGGGGTGCCCGCACCTGGCAGTAATCAATCTGTGGTCTGATCTGCAATACTGTGCTGTACGGCACATGGTCCGGGTCATCCAGCAACAGCAACTGCCGCAAGATGCATAAGTAGCCTGTCCTGCCGAGCTTGGCTTGCTTTCTCAGGTAGTTGATATGCCGACATGTCTGCAATAATGAGATGAACAGGGACAGAAAAAGAGTTGAGTCCATAGGCACATGTCCAGTAGATGCCAATATGACCTGCAGAACGGATTGTGGAAAAGACTCGAGACAGCCTTCCACAATGTTCTTCAGCTGCGCATAGCTCTCCCAAAAGGGCCCTTCCAGAGACCGGTCCGGCGACACCGTCGCAAGCAGCACATCCAAGAGGACCAGCGCTGGGATGAGAATAACGAAGTATAAAGACATTCCCAACCAAAAGGCCATCGCAACGGTAATGCTCAGACCAACGAGGACAGGCTGTAAAATGAGCAAAATGACCGACAATGTTTGGTATTCTTTTGGGTGAGCTTCCTTATATTCAGAATAATCATCCAAATTTTTTCGAGGAAAGAATATGTCTTTGAGTTGTTGAGAAGGCGTCTGCCACAGAATCCGCAACAGCCTTCGCAGGTTAAATGCCAATCGTTCGTGAAATGGCGCACTGTGCTCAAATTTAACTTTGTAGAAATCCATTCGCCGGATTCGTGGATTGGCCAGGTTCCAAAACGACTTCCAGTAAATGGTAACGCTGGCAGCCAGGACGGCGTAGGGCAAAACCATGAAGGTGACAGCAATCCAGAACCACACACGGCGCTGCTGCCCTCCCGCGTCCCACAGGGACGCCGCCACCAGCCCATCCGTCCCAAGGTCCACCAAGGGCAGGATCCGGTACATAAAGTAAAAGTAGATCTTGTGCAGGAGCTGGCTTCCCCAGCTTCCCTGAACCTGCTCCTTCGCCAGCTCGACGAGGGCCGAGGGGTTCACATCCCTCCCCAGCTTGTCGATTGTGCCCTCCAAGTCCTGCAGGCTGTCTGCCACCCTCTCCTCCAAAGAGTGCAGTGTGGGCGAGAAGATGGGAGCGTCGATGCCCAGGGTCACAAAAGAGCGCAAGGCCTCGGAAGGCAGCTTCTCCTCCGAAACCAACTCTGCCGCTGTCCTCTTTGGCATACCCCTTGCCACCAAGCACCCCTTAATGAAGTCCCGAAGCTGCTTCAGGGCGCTCGTGTCCTCTAGGAGCTCTGCCACTGTTTCCAGCACCTCTGCCACACTGCCGCCATCCAAGTAGACTCGCATAATCTTTGACGCGACGTCTTTACTATGCATCAGAATGCAAAGCAACCGGCTGACAGCTTTCCCGTCTATGAGCACGCGGCAAAGCTGTGGAGAGGCAAGGAGCACGACCATCATCACCTCTCGGGCAGCGACCGAATCTTGTGGAGCCGCGCCCGAGCTGAGAAGAGCCCGCAGCAAATTCTCGACCGCCTGGGCAGCATCCTTTTCCACACCCATCAGCTCGTCAAACAGACGGGGAGCGCCCTCTGCCACCTGATAGTTGCCGTGCCCCTGCAGCTTGCTTGAGATTTTGGAGGCAATCAGGTGATATGCGCTTGCAAGAAGGGAATGACTGACGCCCCCTGGTGAGAGGATACTTCCCAAAAGCTCCTTCCAATCCGCCTTCCCAACACAAATCCTTACGAGTTTCCTCATATCCACCTCCTTCATTAGCACCTCTGCAATTGGCCTCACTACCGCCGGGTCTTCAACCTCACAAAGCTGCTTCAGCTTAGGCACAAACACCGCAGCAATAATTGGTGCAGCAGCTTTAACAAGATCCTCACTGGCATCCTCGCTGGCATTCTCTGGGAGGAGGGTTTTTTCCAACAGATCCTTCCAATCCAGCTCCCCGACACACGCCTCATGAAGAACCTCCACGTCCACCGCCTTCGCCATCGCGTCTGCAAATGCCCTCGGCTCTTGCACTTCACAACCCTCTTCCTGGAGCTTGGACATGATCACCGCAGCAAGGAGTGGTGTGGCAGCTTCAATGATATTCTTGCTGGGTTTCTCTGGGAGGATGCTTCTCAAAAGCTGCTTCCCATCCAACTCCCCGGCGCACGCCTTATGAAGTATCTCCATGTCCACCACCTTCACCACCCCCTCTGCAAGTGTCGTCAGTAGCTTTGGCTCTTGCACTTCACAAACCTCTTCCTGCAGCTTGGACACAATCACCGCAGCAAGGAATGGAGCGGCAGCTTCAGCGATATCCTGCGCAACCTCTCCTGTCGGGAGGATCCTTTCCAACAGCTGCTGTCCATTCAGCTGCCCTGTGCATGCCTGGCGCAGCACCTCCATGGCCTCCGTGCCCGTAGCCTCTGACTGTTGCGCACCGCTGGCAGGCTTCCTCACCATCGTCGTCACCACCGCCTCTGCAAATGACTTCAGTAGCCCTGGGTCTTGCACTTCACAGACTTGCTGAAGCTTGGACATGATCACCACAGCAAGGAGTGGAGCAACACCTGTTAGGAGGATATCCTGCGCGACCTCCCCTGTTGGGAGGATCCTGTCCAACAGCTGCTGCTTATCCAGCTGCCCTGTGCATGCCTGGCGCAGCACCTCCATGACCTCCGTGCCCGTAGCCTCTGACTGTTGCGCACCGCTGGCAGGCTTCCCCGCCATCGTCCTCACCACCACCCGTGCAAATGGCCTCAGCACCTCTGGGTCTTGCACTTCACAGACCTGCTGCAGCTTGGACACGATCACCGCAGCAAAAAATTGGGCAGCAGCTTGGAGGATATCCTGGCTGACGTCTACCGGCGGGAGTATCCTTTCTAAATGCTCCCCATCCAGCTGCCCTGTGCATGCCTGGCGCAGCACCTCCATGACCTCCGTGCCCGTGGCCTCTGACTGTTGCGCACCGCTGGCAGGCTTCCTCATCATCGTCCTCACCACCACCCGTGCAAATGGCTTCAGCACCTCTGGGTCTTGCACTTCACAGACTTGCTGAAGCTTGGACATGATCACCGCAGCCACGAGTGGAGCGGCAGCTTCAGCGATATCCTGCGCGACCTCCCCTGTCGGGAGGATCCTGTCCAACAGCTGCTGTCCATCCAGCTGCCCTGTGCATGCCTGGCGCAGCACCTCCATGACCTCCGTGCCCGTGGCCTCTGACTGTTGCGCACCGCTGGCAGGCTTCCCCGCCATCGTCCTCACCACCACCCGTGCAAATGGCCTCAGCACCTCTGGGTCTTGCACTTCACAGACTTGCTGAAGCTTGGACACGATCACCGCAGCCACGAGTGGAGCGGCAGCTTCAGCGATATCCTGCGCGACCTCCCCTGTCGGGAGGATCCTGTCCAACAGCTGCTGTCCATCCAGCTGCCCTGTGCATGCCTGGCGCAGCACCTCCATGACCTCCGTGCCCGTGGCCTCTGACTGTTGCGCACCGCTGGCAGGCTTCCCCGCCATCGTCCTCACCACCACCCGTGCAAATGGCCTCAGCACCTCTGGGTCTTGCACTTCACAGACTTGCTGAAGCTTGGACACGATCACCGCAGCCACGAGTGGAGCGGCAGCTTCAGCGATATCCTGCGCGACCTTCCCTGTCGGGAGGATCCTGTCCAACAGCTGCTGTCCATCCAGCTGCCCTGTGCATGCCTGGCGCAGCACCTCCATGACCTCCGTGCCCGTGGCCTCTGACTGTTGCGCACCGCTGGCAGGCTTCCCCGCCATCGTCCTCACCACCACCCGTGCAAATGGCCTCAGCACCTCTGGGTCTTGCACTTCACAGACTTGCTGAAGCTTGGACACAATCACCGCCGCGATGACTGGAGCGGCAGCTTCAGCGATATCCTGCGCAACCTCCCCTGTCGGGAGGATCCTTTCCAACAGTTGCTGTCCATCCAGCTGCCCTGTGCATGCCTGGCGCAGCACCTCCATGGCCTCCATGCCCGTGGCCTCTGACTGTTGCGCACCGCTGGCAGGCTTCCTCACCATTGTCGTCACCACTGCCTCTGCAAATGACTTCAGTTGCGCTGGGTCTTGCACTTCACAGACTTGCTGAAGCTTGGACACGATCACCGCAGCAAGGAATGGAGCGGCAGCATCAGCGATATCCTGCGCGACCTCCCCTGTCGGGAGGATCCTGTCCAACAGCTGCTGTCCATTCAGCTGCCCTGTGCACGCCTGGCGCAGCACCTCCATGGCCTCCGTGCCCGTAGCCTCTGACTGTTGCGCACCGCTGGCAGGCTTCCCCGCCATCGTCTTGTCCAACACCTCCACACACCTAGAATTGACAAGATTCCTGATAACCTTTTCGAGCATAACACGCACTTCACCTTGGAGAGCATGTGCAGCCTCATCACTGCAAAGAACTTCTGCAAGTCCCCGGAGCAGCACGGGTTCGACAACAGTCACCAACACCGGTTCAAAAGTTTGAAGAGCCGTCCCACTATAATCTCCATTCAGGGAGAGCACTTTATCCATCAGTGTCGCTAACCCCGCGCAGCGCATACAACCTCTGCACCACAACATCACCCGTGGCCGCGACATTGTGAAAGCAGACGGGCGCGCCTCCTGCTCCAAAGAAGTTTTCGCCGCCGCAGCAGCCCTGTTGCCGTACACAATTGCGTTAGCGACACGATCACTGCTTTTGCGTGCCCCTTCAGGAAAACTTAAGCCTGTAGGACCGGAAGCGTTGTTGCTCCAGTGTTGTGCGAGGCTCGCTGCCAACAAGGCCTGTCCGCAATTTCTAGCCTGCTTCACAAGTGCAGAGTTACCGCCCATTTTCTGCCAGGCATGCAGCGCTGCAGAAGCTGCCACAAGCACCTCGCCGGCCTCACTTGTCACGGCTTTAATCAGCTCCTGGCCCACGACCATCCCAGCTTCCCTGTAGGTATCATCATCGTAGCTGTCCAGCGTCTGAAGGCCGTCAGTAATTGCCGTGACCAGCAGATGCGCCCACTCCGTGGGATACTGCGGTGACGGTGGCGAGTGATCAAATTGCTGCTGCTGGAGGGTTGCAAGGCAGTGGAGGGCTGTGTGTGCCAAGTGTGCGCTAGGGTCGCAACCCGCTGCAGAGAGGCTACAGAGAACGCCCGCCACTATCGCCTTGGAGAGGGAGCCCTGCCATCCCTCCAGCGCTCTGGTGGCCATCGGCGCCGCGACCACTCGCCAGATTGCAACCTCCTTGCCTCCACCAAGGTGTGCCACTCGGAGCTCCTTGCGCTCCATTGATGATAGTTTCTGAAGCGTGATACGCAAAAGACTCACTGGAACGGCCGATCCCCCCAAAGATTCCGTGAGGACTCTTATCGTCTTACTGTCTCCAGTCAACTTCGTAGAAGAGGAAGTTGTGATGACTGAAGGCGGCGGAAAGACAATCTCGCAGTCGTCCCCGCTTCCGCTTTCAAGCTCGGCGGCCTTCCGCACGTCGGGAAAGTAAGGAGTCTTGTTAGCCACCTGCACCTTTTCGCCTTCGGGAGCAATCCTGCTGGAAATCATGGTCTACAACGTTTCACCACCTGCACAGTCTGCAGTGCCCAATTTCTTATCAGAGCAAGCAAGGTTCTCAGCTCAATTCCTCACTGCGAAGATGGACGGGAGAAGGCGCTGGAAGCTCAAAAACATATCATTTTTTTGTCTTCGAAAGAAAGGTCGGTGGTAAGCTAAAAACTTGCGGTATACAAGTCTTGTATTTTTATTAGCTTAACAAGAAGTGAGTGTCCCCACTAACACATCGCGTTCACCAAAGCACGGCCCACGGGTCTTGTGAGCAAGCAAACCTCAACAGCAACAAGGAATTCGTACAAACCAATGTTGCCGAATACTTGTCATCGATGAGCTTGGTTGTTGTTGCACGCAAGTTGTCACGAGCAAATATTCATGGGGCGCCAAAACACGTATGCGCAAGGTAGCAAGCTTCAATGGCTTACTTACCTGTTAAGCGAACACATGAGTATACTTGGAGGCAAGCAAGGTTGACTTCGAGTTAAGAGTCTTCTTCCTCAGCAGCCTGCCCATCACACCCGCATCGTCCTGACACCAGCACGATGACAAAAGGCAACTCATATGGCAAACTGCCACTGAAAACACAGTCTGGGAGTACGACAAATCGAAAACATATGCTATGTCTAAGATATTCAGAGGTTGTAACGCCAGCAGTCTGACTTCCTGATAGTTGAGACTTTACCACCTTCCATATGCAGGGCCTTTGCCCAGGGTCTTACTTTCCATTTACCGAAGTGAAAACAAGAGCAAGAGACCTTGTTTTCACCTTTGTAGGGAAAATGGCGGCTCGGCAGGCTCACGGCTCTCTGAGGATAAGATGTGGGGGACAATCAAATCCAAGGGCTAGTCTCTCACCAGCGTCACCTCAACTCTGTACACACAGTCCACGCCAGAGGAATCTTGAGAGGCTCCATTTTACATAATGAGAAAGATGACCTCGAGGGTTTCTTCCAGTTCTGCGATGAACGAACGAACGCAAAAGTGTTTATTCACTCGGCGCGAGAGAACGTGACCAGAAGAGCAATAATCAGCATGGGCGTTAAAGGGGGTGGAAAGGAGAAAGGGCGACAAGCGATTAAAATCACCGCACCCTGAAACGAGCGACTGCGGCAACGGTAAACGCCAGAACAAACAAAACACTCGAAGACGTTGCTGGAAAGCGGTGGAAACAAGTTCAAGGAGGAGATGGTGAGGGTGAGGGTGAAGTGATGGTGATGACGTCTCGCGAACTTACAACTCTGGGCTGGGTTGTTGGAAATGGGTCAGCTAGATGTACGGTTCGGGACATAGACGCGAGGGGAAGAGGGAACAAAGGGTAGATGGCAGCGCGAGAGCTCGGTGTGGAGTCTGCGCGACGGGAACTGCACAGCAACGGGGAATTCGGAAGGAGAGGACGCTTGCACCGCGGAACTCTGACGTGAGAAAAACAATGGTCTGCTTCCGTTTCAAGAGAAAGAAAGAGTCCATCGGATGTCCCAATCGCTTGGTGTTGCCCTGGTGATGGTGCTTGGTCTTTGGTGGCTACCTGCTGCTGCTGCCATGCTACTTCGTGCTTGTATCTCGTCCCTCGCCTGCCCAGTTCCACTTGGACACCTGATCGTTGGATCAACTTCATCGTTTGTTATTTTACTGTGAGTACTGGTGGTCTTGGAGGAAGCATTCTCCATGGTCGAGAGCAAATCTGAAGGAGGCCATCCTATTGGCCATCGGCCGTTCAGGCTTCATTCCGAAATTCAAGTTTCTCAGGTTTCATGGGAAGCATTCTTCCGGTACACCTGCATTCGCTTCCCGGCAGAAGCTCCACGTCGGCGAATCTATGTCCAGAGAAAGTCTTTTTCACTCTCCCAGAAACCGGGCTTGCCGTGAGGCTCATGGCATCGTGTCTACTATGAAGCTCCGGACATGTATGCCTACAGCACAGTGTTTTATTCTAACCCCAGAGGAACTGTTCTGCATTGTTGCCAGCGCTCGGCAACAACTCCTGTGGCCATCTTGGGGCACACGGGTTAACTCGCGTATACCCTGTTTTCCGGGCGTACTAGATATATGCTGGCCGTTGAGTGTTCTCAGTGGAGACCTGCTGGACTTTAGGTTCAGGGTTATTATTATGGGCTCTGATAGCCCCTAGCCTGACCCCCTGTCTCTATTCGGAACTATGACCCCGCTAGTAGCTAGGGTGACTGTACAGGTGTACTGTACAGTCAGTCATCATTTGTATTATCCGGGTTTCCGAGATGCAGAAAAAAAGCACTCGGCCGGACTGTATTCGGAGCTTAGCCTGTTCTTACTTTCCCGAGCGGTACAGCCGTTCTCGCAGGTTATGGGGATCACCACTTCCCTAGTAGTTCTGATGGCGCAGCGCCTAGCTGTTGCCATGTTTGGCTAAGTCTTGACACAGAGATGGGGTGGGCGCCCCCTTAGGCGGTAGTTGCCGTTTTCGCAGTATGGCCTTTTGAGAGTGGAGATCGGTTCGGACAATTTTTCGGCAGTCGTATCGTCGCTGATTATGGTTATCTGTTACGTTTCACCTGGCCAATGGAGAGGGCATTCCGCGTATCGTGGGTCGCAACCACGTTTAGCCAATCGGCTCACGACCTGTTTGTTTTTGTTCTTTCTAACCGAGACTTCTGCGGAGTTTGGCCGCTGCGGAAATGCTATATGCCGTCGCACAGTTAGCTCACTATCCCATCTTGCCGTCATTTTCGATATGGAAACTCCTCTTGGGCCACGCACGCGTGCTAGGGCACGCAAACTAGCGACTATTTTTGACGATGTTGGCGCATTAAATGCAGCCACACCTGGCACTCCGCAAATTGATTCGACTGCGTCTGAGGCGTCTGCTGCTGCGGCAGCGCTTCTGCACAGACTACGCCGAGATTCGTTCGATGTACAATGCGCTAAAACAGCAGCCACAAAAGTTCTTGGAGAAAAGACATCAAAATTCAAAGGCAGTGAAACATCGGTTGCTGATATTTTTGCACAGCTTGTCTCGGAATTGCAGCAGCTTTTCACGCTGCAGTCGCCAGCGTTCGCACCCCTGTTCACATTGACTGATACTGAGATTGCTGTGCTGCCTGCTGCCAATGAATTGTTATTTTCTGTGCTGCTGCTGCTGACTGCGCCAGGGTCTCCTGCCCGTAATTGGGTAGAGGCTTCTGGTGCAGATGCTCCTGCTGATGGCAAGCGTGCCACCCTAGAGGTGGTGCGTATGCTCACTGACAATTCGACTCCGTTCGATGCGTTTGCTGAGCTGCTTGAGGTACGGATAACTGATGACACTGACCCTGACCCTGCTATCCGTCTTTTTAACAGCTGTCTTCGGGATGCACAGCGTCTACAGACGCTGCCCGAGGACGCTGTTAAAAGACAATTCGTCTCTGCCCTGTCTGGAGTGACTTACTCCACGCTGGTTGACTCGTTTGCTCGAGCTGACCAGCGTGCTGGAGTAAGTCTGCTCACCCTGCAGGCGCGCGTCCGTGAGCAATTCCGCTGCAGGCGGCTCACGGACAAGCGTACTGCAGGACGTCCTATCTCCGTGGCATCTTGCGCGGCTGACACTGACTTGGCTTCGGCCATGACGTCGCTCGGTGTTCAGTTAGGCAAGTTGCAACGAGATGTGGATTCCCTTAAGAGGGGTGGCTCAAAGCCTCCTTCTGGGAAGCACACTCCGCGGGGAATTCACCGACCTGGTGTGAAACCGCTTGCTCATCCCGCCTCTTCGGAGGTGGCTTTTGACAAGCGGTCTGGTACTTTTGTCCCAACGTGCAGGCACGATAAGTGTCGTGCCGTTGGGTCAAAGCATTGGCTGAGTGAGTGTCCCCACAAGGACACTCACCCACTCACCATTTCGGCATCCTACTGCCAGGCCGTCGAGTCATATGACTCCGACGTGCTTGCTCTTCGTTTCCAGCGTTACTATGACGCTGGAGATGAAGGGTCCATGGAGCACTTATGTGCTCTCGTGGGGCAACCCGAGATATGTGAGCTGTCCGTGCATTCCTTTGCTCCAGAGCCTACGGCTCTGCAGCAGTTCAAGGATGCCGCTGCCTCTGCTGATTCTGTGCCCGCTGAGACTCTGTCCCTTGGCCACGTCGTGTTCCCTGCGGTCAGCGGTCAGCCTGCTGGTGGTGTCGCTGAGCCGGCCACCAGCAAGCAGCTGCTGCCGCGGGGCTCTGCACCTGTGCAGGTTAGCCGTATGGGCTTACCGTCTGACTCTCTGCCCCTCGGCCCCTCACGGGCCCCTACTGACAAGTCTCTTGAAACATTCAACAATGCCGTCCACCCTGACTGGCTTGCACCTGAGTCTCCACCTCCGAGCATCATTCCCGAACGTGTTGGCTTCTCTGCGGTCGGCGGTCCACTGGCTGGTGGTGTCGCTGAGCCGGCCACCCGCAAGCGGCTGCCGCCGCCGTGCACCTTTGATTCTGTCCTGCCTGATCTGATTCACGTTGAGCCTGACCCTGTTGACTTGTGTGAATCTGATGCTGAACACTCGTCTGACTCTGAGGATGATGGGACGGGGTTATACCCTCCTGAAGACTGCCTGCCTGTGAATGACGGGGGTGCACCGCCGGCGGCTGCGACATTCCGACGGTTCGGGGTTCCTAGGACCGACATATCTCTGTTTAGGCAGTTTGCTCTCAGCTCATTCCTGATCACGGCATTTCTTTTCAGTGCTGCTGCAGTGCCGACCCTCGGGGTCGGCGGTGGTGTCAGGGGCCTGGTCGTGCCCGGAGCCACTTACGGTTATGGCTGTGAGCATCCCGACGTTGCACTACTGAGTTCTCCTTACCCGCCTGGTGTTGCTGCTGATTCACCGCTGCCACCGCGGGATGTGCGGAGTTACTTTTCTCACTCGGACTCGGCAGCTTTCATATTTGAATTTCACTCTTCTGTTCCACCGTGGGATCCGCCTGACCCGCTTGGGTCTGGTGGTGCAGTTTCAGATTCTGCTTCTCTCAATTCCAATATTCTTACCTTCCCACCTTACCCGCTTGGGTCTGGTGGTGTCAAGTCTCCGGCTATATCTTCTCAATTTGCTTCGGATACCTTTCTTGCTTGGGATCCGACCGCTGAACTCGGCTCTGCCGACCAGCTTATCGGTGGCTAGTGCTTATTATCTGTGTTCCTGGTGGTTTGATTAGCCGTAGCCGCAGTGGTGGGTTGTGCCGGGACAAGTCCCCGGGCACCCAGCTTCAAATGAATCTGTTTCCAGTGAAGTTAAGTAGCTGTTTGTTTATCTCTTTAGTGCTCCGCTAGCCTAGCTGCTAATCAGCTCTGTCATAGCTCCGGGTGGTGTGCTGGACTTTAGGTTCAGGGTTATTATTATGGGCTCTGATAGCCCCTAGCCTGACCCCCTGTCTCTATTCGGAACTATGACCCCGCTAGTAGCTAGGGTGACTGTACAGGTGTACTGTACAGTCAGTCATCATTTGTATTATCCGGGTTTCCGAGATGCAGAAAAAAAGCACTCGGCCGGACTGTATTCGGAGCTTAGCCTGTTCTTACTTTCCCGAGCGGTACAGCCGTTCTCGCAAGACCTCCGATCCAGGTATGTGCACGCGATGCTTCCATTCTATATCACTTGGGTCATGGAATAGGCGGGTCGGTTGCAGCGGATGAAGCCTCCGTGAAGAAGATGAATAGCTGTCGCTTCAGGTGTAGAGTACTTTGTTCAAATAATATTGGTCGCGGAGTGTTCTTGGCACAGTGACCCCGCTGAGCTTTTTTCGCGCGTAGGTGCCATTCCTGAACCCTTCGGTCATGGAATAGGCGGGTCGGTTGCAGTAATGAAGCCTCCGCGAAGAAGATAAATAGCTGTGGCTTCAGGTGAGCACTTTGTTCAAATAATATCGGTCGCGGAGTTTTCTTGGCACAGTGACCTAGCTGAGATTTTTTCGCGCGTAGGTGCCATTCCTGAGCCCTTCGGGCATGGCTGTCAGGGATATGATAGGTGTCATACCTGTCATACCTGTCATGCCATGTCATGTCATGTCATATATCATAATAAATGATATACAGTCGTCAAGCACAGTCGGTACGGTCGACGGTGACATATCTGTCATGCACCTTCGGTAAAGTTCAGTCGCCACGTCTGTCATGCACATACCGTGCGTGACATCAGACATCGAAGAGGACAATCGACTATCCTCGGTTGACATCGAGATGTCGCAAAGTCGTCCTTGCAAGGTGATCTCTTGAAGAACGTGTTCGTTCGAACAAGAAGGCATCTTGCAGTGTCGAAGCATGCTGTGAGCTAGCATGCTAGCATAGAGTCGCCATGTTCGCTCTGTCGAACTGGTCGATGCGTCTAAGCTCACCTACGCACATGAGTTCGTAACTCGATGGTGGTATGCATATGATGCAGTGTGCGCTAGGTATAAGATGAGGAGCATTGAGCTCACGCAGTCATACTCTGGACATCAGACTGCTGCACTCGTCTCCACTTAATATACTTGCGCGTCGCTATTACTGTTCAATAATAGCCGCGCCAAACACCCGGCCTGCAAGGCCGTAACATATGGTATTCTCGTCGTCCACGCCGACAGGAAACTTGAGTGTAACCAGCGAAAGCGTGTTCTGAGATATAGCGTATACAGGCGCGACGACAGAAGTGATCGCCGGCAACGCATATCAACCACACGAATATTGTGCAGCATTCGCGGCGTATTTTGCAGCGGAAAGTGTTTAAAAGATCGTCACGGTATGTTATTGTACTGTATGCGCATTGCATATTGCACGCGATGATTCAGAATCGCCATCATGCTAGCTATACATGCAACCATGCACGCGATGATTCAGAATCGCCATCATGCTAGCTATACATGCATGCACGCGATGATTCAGAATCGCCATCATGCTATACATGCATGCACGCGATGATTCAGAATCGCCATCATAAATACATGCATGCCATAATTATGCAAGACACGATTTACACACATCATCTACAGCATCCGCTTGATCACGATAAAAGCGGGCTGATGTATAATAAGCATGCATGTGTTTTCCTTACTGTCCCATATTACGCCTGCTGACTTGCAATATAAGAACATGATTGTGTATGTGCACGATGCATACATATATCAATCTGCATGGCGGGACAGCTGAAGGAGCGCACGGAAAGGCAATCCCGTGGCTCCGAAGGCCGGATATGAGGTGGGACACAGGCGGGACTCGATCCTGGTCCCCCACCTCATCACGCAATCACAAAGCATATTCATGCCAAAATAAGCAAGAACTTGGACGATGCATTCGATTCAGTCACAAAGCACAAATGCATTACATAAACCTCAGACAGATTGAACCGACTGACTTATGAATGCATCATGAATTCCATTTTGAACAGCACACATTCCGGTGAAAGGGGACTGATCCGTGAAGGCGGAGAAACCCGAATAACCAGGTGGAATTAGTTGGCCTGTAAGACCTCTTGAAGGGGCAGGTGTCATCTCCACTAAGTGAATTGTTAAGTGCAAATATATGGAATCTGAACTGAGGTAGACATGAATCATATACATGAATTGATGTAAATTATATACATGTGCAATACTTGAACTGTGTATATGTGTGTGTAAACACACACACACACACATGTGCGTATATGTGTATATGTGTGTGTAAACACACACACACCATTATGTTAGGGCTGTTAAGCGAGCCCACAAAATATCATACAATATACAAATAAACACTGTGTTGTTGAACGGCACACAGGTGTAAGATATAGCGGGTGATGAGTGCAGTCTCTGTATGAAGATCTGCTTCTAGCACAACGCTAGCTCATCTAAATACCGAATGTCTCCCATCGCATAGATGGTACCGCCATTGGGTTGTGAACCCGAGACATTGGTTGAACGACCAGTATCGTCAGAACGAATACGTTCGCCCCATAATACTGCGCATGCTTGTTCCGCACATGCTTGAAGCGAAGATGATCTTCAAGATCGTATCCATCTTGCTTTGCCATCTTCGAGTTCGACATACGAACTCTCGATGACAGGTGTCTTTCAAGTCTTTCCTTGAATAATGATAGATGATGTGACTTATCATCTGACGACATGTACAGTCATAGTCGACCGTACTAACGACTGTCTCTGTCTGTCTATGTAACGGCATGACTCGACATGACATGACATGACCCTGACAGATCTCCCCTCTTAAAAGAGTTGTGACCTCACAACGGGCATACCTTTGTATGTGTCTTTGATGTCTTTGTTGTTGTTGCTTCTGCTGGTACCAGTCTTCTTACACCGATTTGAGGCGTCCCTCATGGTGTTTTTAGGTTATTGGGGGGAACTGAGTCCACTTTAGTCCCTCACCTTACAGTTCTTAGGATGTAGCCCACCTTTTGAAGTTCGTATCGTATTTCAGAGTGACGTTTCAAGGTTCAATGAATTGCGTTTCGTGATACAGATTGACGCTGGATTACTGATTGATCCACACGTATCGTGCGTCAGAGTGACGATTCAAAGCATCCGAAGTGTACGTTACGGATTATTTGCGCTAGCCGTCGTCGCTTTGCGAACGACGATCCCACGATTTAACGATTTATAATCGAACGATTCTCGGCCTGATATAGTGCACCCAACCCTTCCTCCCCTCCTTAAGCTACTTTGGAGGATCATAGGCGGCAACGGGGAGCCCGTGTTTGTTTCCGGAGTTATTTCACCGGGGGCTTGTTTTATTGCAAAGAGAGTGGCCCTGCTTAACGGGATTGGACTTATAATCCTTACCCGGTCTGCTCACTCTAATATGGTCCAGTACGCACGCTTTGACGAACATCTATCGCGATGAGTGAGAATGGATTCGCCACGTACTAATGTGAAATTTATCTAGCTATGTTTGTCAAGCACAACTTAGGATCACAACTCCGTCTACCTCAGTCGATATCTCCGGTAGCTTCGGATGACTGGCCAAAAATCCGATGACAAACCACGGTTTTGGCAAAGGTAGCATTTAGCAGTTTTTTATTTATCCACAGATATGATATCTCGCATGTGCGTATCTGTGCAAGGGTATGATTTGTACAAGGCTCACTACACCTTTAGCAAGGAAGGATCAATTTCCTGCTTCTATGCAACATAATGATAAATCATTAAGAGCAAGGTTATAGATGATCGACATGTATTAGTATATATTACAAGAAGTAAGGGCATCAGGCTTAATATAATGTTTAGCCTTCATAGGCAGCTATTATGTCTGCTGCATTGGTCAGCTCTGTGGCTTTGACCCAGGTGTCATGCTCAGGGCCGTAGCCTGCATATCGCACTAAATAGTACTTGACACCTCTAGTGAACTTATCCGAGAGTATATGTGATATCTCAAATAGTGGTTGCCCTTCTTCGGTGATCATCTGTGGCAGAGGCAAAGGTGCTTGGATCGAGTCATTGTACAGCTCTAATCTGGATACAGGCTGTACCGGATGAATACGGATATCAAGGTTTCCGAAATCTAACTCGTATGCTCGCCCATGGCTAAGCACTTTGGAGATGGTGAATGGCCCAATATATGGCTGCTTAAAGTGTCTGCCTGCCTCTGTCAAACCAGTCCATTGAATAAACTCGGTCCGTAAAAGAACTTTCTGCCCAACTGCAAACTGCCGAGGCATGTGAGTCTTATTGAATCTGGCTTGGCTAATTTCTGCTGCTCGGAAAATGTTGTCTACCGCGTTGGCATGAACAGCCGAGTACTGGTCAAAATGATCTCGAATAGCTCTTTGTATTGGAACAGGAGCTTCTGGCGGAATAGTGATTACCAGGTCATGAGGCGAAAGTGGTTGCGCCATCGAGTCGAGATAAAACGGTGAATAACCAGTTGATGCAGAAACTGTGTTGTTAATTGCAAACTCCACCAGAGGCAACTTGTCCTCCCACGAATTGGCTGAAGTATCATTGCAACAACACCTGTGGATGAAAAAATACCACCTAATCAGTTCATAAACTAGAGGATGGTGAAATCGAATCATGAATCAACAATTTGAAAAGTACCTGAGGATATCCTCGATGAAGGCATGGCTCCTCTCATTGGCAGCATTCGACTGTGGATGGTGTGAGGACGTCATGGACAATCTCGTACCAGTAGATTTCCACAGTGTCTGCCAGAATGTAGAGGTGAATCTGGGGTCTCGATCTGAGATGATGTTCCTCGGAAGACCATGGAGCTTGAAGATATGCTGCATATAGATAGAAGCAGTATGCTGAGCTGTCCAGGTCATGCTGAAGGGAATGAGATGACATCGATGAGAAAATTGGCACATTACCACAAATATACTGTCGTGCCCATTAGTGGTGATAGGCAGGTCAGTAATCCAGTCAAGAGATACATCTAGCCATTTTGTCTTAGGCACACTATATCGTATATGTGCTTGACCATAAGGCTTGTGTCGCCTCGTTTTCTGGCGCTGACAAACGGGGCACTCCCGAATGTACTTGATGGCTGCCGTTGTCATTCCTGGCCAATAATATCGGCTACGCAGAAGATGAAGCATGCGATTTTTGCCTACATGACCAGAAATAGTGGCTGAGTGGCACTCATGAAGGAGAATGTGGCGAAGCTGTGTGATCTCACCGTCATCTGTGGGGACTTTAGCTGTTGGTGGAATGTACAGCTGTCTGCCATATATGGTCTTACGATAGATCAACCCCTGAATGAGCTCGAAGCTGTAGCTGCTGACTGACTGTGATGAAGTCGATGATGTCAGCTTAGCCAAAATAGTCTGTGCAAATGTATCACGATCATATTCGGATATAATGATGTCGTGTAGCTGATGAGCTGATGAAGAAGATATGAGAGCAATGAATGTAGGATCTGCAGATGGCATGACTTCGCTGATGTCTATGTGTTGAAGACAATCAGTGAGTTCAAAAAGTGCAGAGATACGAGTGAGTGCATCTGCAACCTTATTCTTATCGCCAGCAATATGCTCTATACGGAAGTTGTACTCGGAAAGCTCATCCAACCACCTTGCCTGTTTGGGGCTCAGTGTGGATTTGGACTGGAAATAAACCAGTGGCTGATGATCTGAGCGTACAATAGTCTCAGGAGCTCCCAACAAGATGTGGCGAAAGAATCGGAAGCCCTCCACAATGGCAAATAGCTCGATCTCAGGAATAGGCCAACGTCTCTGTGTATCGGATAGAGTGACGCTGTGATAGCCACATGGCTTCATACCTTTTCCTTGATCCTGGAGTATCACTTGACCAACGTGTGTGCCTGATCCATCGACCTCCATAATAGATGGCAGTTTCTGATCTGGAAGCTGTAGTACTGGAGCGTTACAGATGGCACTTTTGAGGTTATCAAATGCCTGCTGCTGCTCAGATTCCCAGACAAACTCTGCATTATCTTTAAGGAGACGATTGAGCGGCTCGGCAATCTTGGAGAACTTTGGTATGAATCTCCTGAATTGACCGACCATGCCCAAGAATGACCGAAGGGATGACTTGCCATCTTTAGCCATACGGCGTGGAGGCTGCTTTCCAACGGTAGGACCATAAGACACTGGAGGCTGAATTGCCATGACTGCTCGGATTCGGTCTTCGATGATGGACAAGCCTGCTTCAGAGATGTGATGTCCGATAAAGTCTATAGATCTGACGAACAACTCCACCTTGGAAGGCCTGATGAAGAACTGGTGTTCTCTGCAACGCTGCAGAAACTGTCGGACATGACTCACGTGGCTGTCAAAATCCGGACTGTATACGATGGCATCGTCCATGAAAATGACAAGGAACCGATCGATTAAGTCGAAGAATGCCCGATTTCCTACACGTAGAGCTGTTGCAGGAGCATTGGTCAATCCGAAAGGCATAACTGTCCACTCATAGGAACCGTATCTGGTGCGAATAGCTGTTTTATGAATGTCATCTGGATGTATAGGGATCTGATGGAAAAACTGATTGAAGTCAAATCTGCCAAACCATCGTGCACCTTTTAGCTGTTCAAGAAGGGTGTCGTGAGGTGGCAATGGATACGTGTCCTTAATTGTGATGTTATTAAGGGCTCGATAATCACAGCACATCCTCCACTTCCCACCTGGCTTAGGAGCGAAAATGATAGGACATCCATATGGAGATGATGACGGACGAAGGATACCCAAGTCGACATATTTGATGATCTGTCGTTTGAGCTCTTCCATCATGGGAACTGGGATGGTACGTACTGGCTGCGATGGTGGTTTGTGCCCAGGTTCAATGTTGATTCGATGATAACCACCTTCAAACCGTTCTGGCCTATGACCAGCTGGAAGATCCTCCTGGAATATGTCTGAAAAGTCTTCTCTCATCTGATCACGTGCTGCTGTGACCTCGGGGTCTTCCATAGTGGTGTCTGTGTCTGATGCTGTAAAGACCAGTTCACCGTTGACCTCTGAGAGAAAAAAGAGATAAGCTACGGCTTCTTCAGCCGAACCACTGGATCGAATGCGACGAAGGTGCTTTCTCATGGTGGTGGCGCTGACCGATTCCATTTCAGGAAGGTCATCTGAGTCTGGAGTCTGCTCAACTTATAACTCGCGTCTGCTGTGCACTCCCATGTCTAAACATTCTTGACAGATCATCAGTTCCCTTGACGAAACCGCCATGCATATTATCGTCACAATACATTGTTATAATATCGAAGCCGACATGTTATTCCCAATTAAGGAGATCGTCTGTCATGAACGTTAGCAGCATGTCCTCGTTGGTCATTCTATCAACATTGAAGTTCCGCGTTATCAAAATGCTGCGCACACAAAACATCAGGGAACTATTTTTCATGTCGTCGAAATGACGGTTAGCCATATAATACAACGCTTTCAACTCCACATTCGGTGGCATACTATCCGAATGAATACTATAACGTCGTTATCCTCACTATCATCATCGGCACCGTACGAACATCGGCACAGGTCTCTCTATACTATAATGCCGCTGAACTCCTCAACGAGTTCATCTTTGTCCTCCATACCATTACGGATGTCATCATCGCTATCACCATCGACCGAAATGAGCTCTGCATCTATATCGAATGGTAAGTTGAAAGTCGGAAATCGCAAGGAGTTATACGTGAAGTTGTAGAAGTCATCATAGATACTCAATACCGCAGACGATAGATGAAATGTCGGATAATAAGCCTTCACCTCGTCATACCACGTGCTGTATGGTAGCATAATGCAAACCACAATCGTTCCACAACGAAGTCGACATAACACTAACAAAGTTAACAGAACGCCCCACACAACGTGATGCAGTTGTCCGCGATCGTTGCCAACATCAGATACCAAATTGTACCGGGGTTACATTATATGTGTGGGTACGTATTAACCGGGGGTTGTATTCAGTTACGAGACGAACGGATCGGTGAAGTCGAGATAACTATGTCCACCGAATAGATCGAGTGATACATGCAAGCAGCCATTATCATCCACAGCAAGATAAGAAGATACGTAGATACGTATAAGGTATACGATTGTAACGGTAAGAGAGGGTGTGCTGCCAACTTCGGGTTTGCACTGTGCTGCCAACTTCGGGGTTGCACGAGGATTCGGAGATATTAACTCAAATGTACTGGAAACGGAAACTGCGCCGTCAACCCTGATCGGCTCTTAAATACTGATCTACCTACTGATATCTTCTGATCTCGTCTCATTTGACACCTGTCACTCTGATCTCAATCTACTGCCAATTTCCCGCCTAATTGCAGTATTGGGTCATATTCGATCAGATGACGCATGTCAGGCAGGTAATTCAAATACCTCCTGGCATAGTCTGTAAGTACTTCGTTGTCAACTGCTTCAATCGAACCGCTGCGGTGAGCTGGGAAATGGGCGGATAACGAACCAGTATTAAAGCTAGTACCCTGCACCTTGAGAGTGATTATTCCGGAGTTTGTGCGTTTGGTTTCCCACGAATCTAATTCGGAGACCTCATGCTCTATACATATGGTGCAGTATAGGCGGCAAGAAACATCATGTTTGGTCACAAGTTTCTTAGTTCGTACAAACTCGCGAACGACAACACCAGTACCCTGCACTCTTCCCGAGTCGCTTGTTGAAGATTTTGATGTTTAGCACAAGTTGCTGAAGATGCGGAGGGCAATCCTGCAACCCAATATAGTCGCGCATATCGAATAATTCCGAGATCGGGATATCACCCCCGATATAACCCTTATATCGGGGGTTATAGTTATATAACTATAACCCCAAAATCGGACCTTTTCGGCAGGCTTATAGTTATACAACTTATAGTTGCATAACTATAACCCTTATATCAGGGGTTATATAACCCCACAGCTCTGGTCGAGTCATGCATTCTCATATCCCGCAATGCACAGAAATACTATCCGCTTTGCAGGTTTAATTAGGCGTGGGGGTATGGGGGGTGAATTGCGATATCCCGAAAACTCGCCAAGTCCGTCCCGTGTGACACTTGAACATGTTGAGAACATACCGTGATAAGTTTGTATGCATCGATAGACCTCCTCACAGTCTCATATGAACATCGACCCCCCCATATTACAATTTCACCCAGCCCAAGACATCTCGCTTCCTTTGAGCTCGGATTCGGAAAAACTCAAAAGGACTGCAATGCAAACATTCAACTCACCTAGCACGAGAAAGCATCCTTGAGCAAAGATGAAGCCGAATTAATGGAATTCATATGAAGTTTGCTCTAGCAAATGCGAATGTTCGTAGCAGAAACACCAAACATCAAGAATACACCACAAATTGCGGCACCTGCCCATCCCATAATAAATTTACCTCTGGCCACCATGCTGTGAATAGTGCCGCCGCGCGGTCTTCCGCTTACTTCCCTTTCATTCGGACTTTCAGTAATTTAATCTTTTCCTTTAGCCCTGGAAAAACTGTTCGTGTGAGGAAGAACTCGAGACGCTTCACTATTGGCATATACGGGCTTGGATCATGATAGATGCTGAGTACACATAAAATCTCCGAGAACTCATCCTCATCAATTTCACCAACCTGCTCAAGAATCAGGAACGCATAAATCATTTCAGGGCACAAGGGCCGATGGAGATTGATCGTTTTCCCTGACCGCATAAGGCTCTCAAAGTTGTCTCAACTGGCTGTGTAACAAATTCATCTTTTCCAGTATGGGAAAACATTGAACATCAAGAAGAAAAAACCCAAAATATTGACTGTTGGCCGAGCGCCCTCCACACCAAACTTGCTCCTTAAGAGTATTTGGATCATCCTACAATACATGCCAGAATCAGATGCATAGAATATTTCTGTGGAGTGGTACACTCAATTGGTCCAGTGCGCAATTACAAGCACACACAAACAGCCACATGCACCGTACAGTAGCAATATAGGTTGACATCGTGGGCACTGAGTTCACAAAGTGGCAACCTGCCTCAACCCAGCTTTGTTTTGGATAAACTCACCTCATCATCCAATTGCACCGATCCAGAAATTTTCTTTAACTCTAAAACACTGATTTTGTTCGCTGGGAAACATATTCCATCCCACACCCATCACTTCAGGTACATCACACTAACTATTCGCTCCCAATACTTTGCTCAATTTGGCCCAATTCGCATCCAACGACCTCTCATAACGAGCCCCAACCACTGTGTCACGGGATGCCCCACCTGTCCCATCACGCCGCGCCTCCCATGCAGTGGAAACACATTCATCTCCGGATGTTGAATGGCACCCACCAATTTTGGCAAAGCAGCATTTGATGGCACTTCCTCCGCAGAGATTACGGACATGCGATGCATCCATTTGGCATCCAAGACGTACCAAACACTTCCAGATCCTTAACCATCATCTCCAGTTCCGAGAAATTTATCGAACGCTTATGATCAGCCGCAGCCTGGCCATCCAAAGCACAACGCAAAAGCTGAACCTCTTCAACCTGGGAGCATATCAGTGAATCATGCCACATGCACTGCCCAATCTGATCCGACAATCTTCGGCTTCGCATGAAAATGCAATTGAAGTGCGCACACGGCAAAGTCAGAAGCGACTCTCAAGTTTTGGGCTTGAGCTATGGACACACAAGCAAGATTATGGCCGATCTAACCCGCGTGCTTCAGTCAACAAGTCGAATGCGTCTTTCAAACCGCCGCCCAATTGTTTTGTCTCCAGGGGCGGGGCGGGGCGACGAGAGGCGGGCGACGAGGCGGGCGGGCGGAGGCGGGCGCACGAGGCGGGGCGGGGCGTGAGGCGGGCAACGAGGCGGGGCGGGCGGAGGCGGGCGACGAGGCGTGGCGGGGCGTGAGGCGGGCGACTGGGTGCAATGCATCGACTGTGCAATACCCCTTTCTCATCACGCCCGGAGTAGTGCTGGAAGATGGTGCCGATTTCCACTTCGTACTTCTTGTACATCGCCCTCATATCTGTGGCAAATAAAACCTTACGGAATTCATTCGCTTCACTGACCGCTGCATTAGGGATCACACAGTCCACCAGCAACTTCTTAAACGACTTCGGGATGTCCAGGCTGAGAGGCGTTAAGGAGTCGCACAGTGGCCCCATCCCACCAGCCCCGGCTTTGGCGTCAGCACATGCTTTGCTCTGCAATGATAAACACCGAAGATCAAAACAAGCTCCCATCCCCTCGTTACTCTTATTCCCTCACATCAGCGTATGTGGTTGCGGCACCGGAGGGTCGAGCATAAAGGTTCCACAGAGCATCTGGCCCCAGGGAGGTGCCATGGAGTAAACCAGTACTGCAGCCACGTGGCCACCACTGCCAGAAAGTTTCATGATCCTCTCACAGGGAAGGTCTCATGGAATATATTTTCATCGCTTCATGAAAGCTGCTGCTGCATACGAAGTGAGAGGCCACAACACCGGTCTCCGGTGCCTTTTGTGCCTTTGCACCGAGAGCCCTGCTGTCTATGCTACACAAATAGCATACGCTATCATCGCTGGATGCCTTCCACATAAGTAGCACCCTAAGTGATATGACCGGTGCGTGACCAACCGATATGAGGAGAGTGACCAACCCTTCTAGCCCCATAAAGGGTCGGCTCGCGCCGCACAGCGTCAGCAGTGAGCAGCGCTCGATGCCTAGTACATCATTCTACAAATCCTCCCAACACACGCGGCCCTAGGCTCGCCTAGCCTTTGAGCATGCATCTTTGCCGTCCTCGGAGCTCTTGGTGCGCTAATGTCCCTCACCCCCGTGTCATACAGATGTCCCCACCTCGTGTCATACCGATGTCCCTCACCCCGTGTCATACAGATGTCCTCACCCCGTGTCATACCGAGCACTCTCACCCCGTGTCGCACTGATGTCCTCACCTCCTCACCCCGTGTCATACCGATGTCTCTACCCCGTGTTGCCATATCATGTCCTCACCCGTGTCATATCAGATGTCCTCACCCCCGTAACACACTACCGATGTCCTCAAAACCCCGGGGTCAGCGATGTCCTCACCCCCGTGTCACAGATGTCCTCACCCCGTGTCATACCGATATCCCTCACCCCCTGTGTCATACCGATGTCCTCACCTCCCCCACCCCTGTCATACCGATGTCCTCACCCCGTGTCATACCGATGTCCTCAAACCCCGTGTCATACCTATGTCCTCACCCCGTGTCATACCGGATGTCCTCACCCCCGTGTCATACCGATGTCCTCACCCCCGTGTCATACCGATGTCCTCACCCCGTGTCATACCGATGTCCTCACCTCCGTGTCATACCGATGTCCCCTCACCCCGTGTCACACCTGATGTCCCTACCCCGTGTCATACCGATGTCCTCACCTTGTCATACCGATGTCCCTCACCCCCGTGTCACACCGATGTCCTCACCCCTGGGTCACACAGATGTCCCCCACCCCGGTGTCATACCGATGTCCTCACCCCGATCACACAGATGTCCCCCACCCCCGGGGTCATACAGATGTCCCCCGCCCCGGTCACACAGATGCTGCTCACCTGGCATCCTTCTCATACTTGATGCTTGCCGCGTGTATCAGCATCGCAATGAACTCCTGGGGTTCCAGCCCCCATTCGCCCTTCTGTAAGAGCATCCCCGAACCCCTCGGCCGCCTGCCACAGCAACCCCCCAGTCCGCATGCCTTGTGAGTGGGATTGTAGCGCTCCCAGCCACCGCGAAGGGTTCCCAGGCCGTAGTAACTTACTTATCGTTGCCGTCTTCCTCGCGGTTCACCTTGACGAAGCAGATGTCCAGTTTAGCCTTAGTGAGCACTTTGTCTAGGAAACCGATATCGCGCACAAACGCTGACCACTCGTTCCCTGCATGACACCACTCCTCATCCCTACGTGTCACACCGCCACTGCTCACCCTCTCACAGGGTCAGGCATGCTGGCATGCTGGCACCTGCCCCTTCCCGAGATCAGGTGTGGTGCCACGTGTCCTGTCCCCGCTTGCACTGCGTTCTCAGCGCGCCGCAGAAACACGTCGGATCTTCCCGCCGCTTGCCGGGTGCTCTGGGTTGCGTTCTTGAGCACTGTGCCGGCCTCTGGCTGCGCCGACCGGATGCATCCACGGCTGTGTGGAGGGTTGCCCTGGGGAGACGACCCACCTGACATCAGCCCCCCCATTGCGTAGTGCAGGTACGCCCCTCGCAGCTCCTTGAAGTGGCACTGAATGACCTGTTTGCAGCCGCCCCCCTGCGAGCCGTCATGCCACTTGCCCGGACGCTGGATGTGTGGCGCATCGCCAATCAGAGCCAAGATATGCCCGAGGGATGGCGAATGGGGCTGGCAGCCCGAGTGGCCTGAGGCATCGAAGTCAGGCCACCAACACGCTGCTGGAAGAACACCGGAGTAGGGCGGGAGCGTGCCACCATCACACACCTGCACGAGCTCCTCGGCACACTTTTGCGAGAACCCTGCGAGGTAGTCGACACCGTGCCCCCCCCCCACACATCCTCGCCCCCGCCACACATCCGGGTCAACATCTCAGTCCCGCATGTGGGCCCCCACACCCTATCTCTTCCCTATAAAGCATCTCGTATTCTGCAGCATCGCTTCTCCCTTCCTCCTGGCCACCAATGATGGACACTGCTTCGCCCACGAACCACTGTCCACAGCGGAGCGCACCTTTGACATCCTTCAGCTTCACGGTGTCAATGTTGCTATACCGTGTGAACTCCTCCGCAAAACTAAGGGCCTCTGCCGACTTGTCCTCAATCTGCGACGCGATCATCCTGAGCAGGCTCCTCACCCCTCCTCCGCCCTCCATCACCCTCCCGACTCGTGTACTGGACAGCACATCATGCCTGGCCCAGCCGAGGGGTGAGCGCATGAGGTAGGGGAAAACAGGCTGTGGGGCATCCAACCTCAACCCCCACAGCCTCGAAGCCAAGGCACCAAAACACATTATTGGGCCACTGTGCGACACCGCCCTGTGATCATATCCGCACGTGGGTTAGCCGGTTGCTGGCTGATCAAAACCGACCCCTCCGGCGGGAAAAACCAGCGGGGTCCCGTGACATAAACACGAATGCATTATATACTGTAAAGATAGCACAGCCCTGACCACCTGGGATGGTAGCACAGC
>LGRX02002214.1:0-14897 GCA_001247695.2 Cymbomonas tetramitiformis
CAGATTGTCTGAAGGAACAGTGGAGGGGTCGCGTGGTGTGGTGTAACCCACCCTTCTCGGATTCCAAGGTGAGCATTGCTGACATCCTAAGACACTATGCTTCAGAGGCCCGACACGCTCCCCAGAGCACAGCCGCGCTGTTCCTGTTGCCTGACTTCCCGCAGGCTGACTGGCGGCCCCTGCTGCGAGAGTACGGAATGGAAATTGCAGAGACCATACCCCGAGTGAACGAGCAAGGGGAGCCCAACCGGATGTTCGTCTCTCCTGGCGAAGAAAGGGGACACCGTACAGCCTTGCAAGAGTTGCCCATTCCATGGCCCGTCTTGGTAGTGTTGGCTAAGCCGCAGCGAAAGCACTTTAAAGAGATCACAGCTCCAAGGGAGAGACCCTCAGCATCACCAGCGGTGACTCTCAAGGGCGCAGCAGCCAAGATCAGGGACCAGGCAGGAGTGGTGGAACCAGGCATGTTTCTGCGTGCCTTACGAGCAGAGCACAGGCGCAGTGAGTACCTTTCAGCTCTGAAGCAGGAACTATTGGCCACTCAACATCACCGCACCGAGCATTTTCGACTGGTGAGTAACATCATCTGGAGAGTGGCGGAAGGGCGCTATCAGGTGGTCTTAGCTCCCGACTCCCCTCTGAGAGAGCTGGTCTTGAGGGAGGCTCATAAGCACCTGCAGCTGGCCACACAGGGAGGGACAAGACCCTGGACAGAGTCAGGCGACGATTCTGGTGGCCGCGTATGGATCTGGACGTAGCTGAATGGGTGAAGACGTGTGTAACCTGCCAGCAAACCCAGCCGCGCCAGGGATACCCAGCAGGCCTGTTACAGCCTCACTCCGTGCCTAGTCGATTGTGGGAAGTGGTGAGTATAGACTTTGTTACTGGGCTCCCCACGACAGAGAGAGGTGTGAACGCCTTCGCCACCTTTACTTGTAAATTGAGTAAGATGGTGCACGTGGTTCCAATGGCGTACAACGATAGCTCAGCGGAGGTGGTGACCAGAATGTTCATGGATGCGGTGTGGCGACTGCACGGAGCCCCAATGAAGATTGTGTGCGACCGGGACCCGCGCTTTCGAGATGCTCTGACTCAGGAGTTCATGCGACTGATGGGCGTGAAGGTAGCCAGCACCACCCCTTATCACCCGCAGAGTGATGGCCAGGCGGAGCGCAGTAACCACACTGTGGAGCGCATGCTGCGTTGCTACGTGGCAGAGAACCAGGAGGATTGGGACCTGGGGGTGGCTCCAGTGGAGTACGCCATCAACGACTCCAAGTCGGCAGTGACAGGGTTCTCACCGTTCGAATTGGTGTATGGACATGCGCCAGCGACTCAGTTGGACCTCTTCATGGATGCAGCTCTGGAGGGAGGCGCAAAGAGGAGGAAGGGAGGTCGCACAGCAGCGGACAAGCAAGGTACCGCTCACCAGCTGGCCAAGCAGTTCGCGCAGCAGCTGCAGGCGGCACGAGAAGGTTTGCAACTAGCTCAGCAGCGTATGATAGAGCAGTTCGATGCACGGCACCGTCTCCAACAGTACAAGGTGAATGATCATGTGTGGGTGGATGGACAGCACCTGACGCTGCCCGGTGACAGGGGCTTGAAACCCAAGTTGCGCAAGTTGCGGCACGGACCTCTGCGAGTAGTAGAGTGTCTATACAGCGATCGACAGCAAGAACTGCCAGTACAGGACCGAGGAGCCCCGTCAGCCTACAGACTGGAGCTGCCTGTGCACTGGAAGGTACATGACACTTTCACTGCAGACAGGCTCAGCCCAGTACAGTCAGGCGCAGAACACTTTGTTAGCAGACGGGAGGAGATGGCACCACCGCCAGTAATGGTAGAAGGGCAGAAGGAGCGCGAGGTGGAGCGCATCATTCGCACGCGCTTCAGAAAGCTAGGCGGGAAAACTGGCGGGTCAGTACAGGAGTGGTTGACTAAGTGGAAGGGATTACCACACAGTCACCGCCAGTGGCGGACTCGAGAAGACCTGGAGGGCAAGGGAGGCAGGCTGGAACCTCTGAGAGCCTTTGAGGCTGATGAGGAGAAGCAGAGGAGGGCTCCAGAAAAGAGGCGTAGGGAGACGCACGGCCAGCAGCAGGAGCAGAGGGCTCAGCTCATGGCAATGAGAGCCCCCACTCCGAAGGTTTACAGTAAGGGTGCCAGTCAGGTCTATCAGCCGCATCTCACAACGGTGCAACATCCTGTGAGGATCCTCGTCCTCTTCTGTGGGACTGGGTCTGTAGAGCAACAGTTCCAACGACAGTTCGACGGCTGCGAGGTGGTGACAGTGGATATTCTTCCCAAGTGGCAAGCAACATGCACCGAGGACATTCTCCACTGGAACTACAAGCTGTACCCCCGACACCACTTCGACGTAATCTGGGCGAGCCCACCATGTAAGGAGTACAGCAAGGCCAAGACTATAGGAGTACCAGATCTGGAACTGGCTGATCGACGAGTGAAACGTACTCGGCAGATCATCGAGTACTACGATCCAGCATACTACTTCATTGAGAACCCAGCTGGGGATGCTCTGCGAGGGCTGCACACGCGATCTGTGATGAAGGGGTTACCCGATCCTCACCCCGTCTCCTACTGTAGGTATGGGACACCCTACATGAAACCTACACATATCTGGACGAACGCCGTGCTACCCGTACCCCTGCTGCAGTGTACTCAAGCAACGCCATGTCCTGCGAGAGCTGTGCTGGGAAAGCACGAGAACACATCGCAAGAAGGAGTTTCAGCGTCCAGAACACGAGGCATGGGGTCAGCGCAAGCAGTATACGCGATTCCCCGCACCTTATTGCACCATCTGTTCTGTGGACTGAAGTTGGGCAAGCGCATGAGCGAGGAAAGTGCAGCAGCTATCATGGACCTCATCGCCACCCTGACAGCGCAGACGGATGAGATCTCGATGCAGGGACAAGATACTGGGGTCTAAAACCCTCAGGGCGCAAAGCAGCGCAAGACCCGCAAAGCGAGAGGAGTACCAGGGCGACAGAACCGTTTAAGCGTTGGCAGCGTAATTCGGGGACGGACCCTCGGGAAACCTCCAGCGCGGAAGGGGACTCAGACCCAAGGACTGAGGGGCACGGGACCCAAGAACCCGAGGCTTAGAAGCCAGGGGGACTCAGACCCGAGGACTGAGGGGCACGGGACCCGAGAACCCGAGGCTTAGAAGCCAGCATCCCTGTGCATGTTTGTTGATCCCCAGACAATGTAAATACAGGCGAACTCTAACGCTAGCGAGGACGTAAGCGCGCGCCTAAAAGGGGGGAGAGTTGTGCTAGGGTAAGTCACGAGACAGTATGATGGCGCGTCAGAGCTACGAGTGACGGGTACGATGACAGTCATCAGTGACAGGCATTTATGTGACCAGATGACAAGGGGGGTCTGACAGAAATGACTGACAGAAATACCTGACCCGAAAGTGAGTTTTGGTGGGAAAACCAGCAGTCAGAGAAATTGGAGGGAAAGCTGGTATGGCCTCCAATATTGCCAAGTCAGCACAGTTATAATTATTCAGAGTGATATGGAGTGGCTCGGAATATAGTGATGATATAACTGGGCTAGTCGGCAGATTCTATGATGTGACAGATCGAGTTCTCATGAAGTATGATGGGACCTGACAGGAGTCGACATCGAGTTATGTTCAAAAGTTCGAGATCGGAAACCATGGCATAAAGCAGCCGAGCAGGCTGAATGAAACAGTTTTGAATTTGTTACTGTGAACAGCCACACCTGGCTGTTGTAACTCCGACATTTAAGAAAGATCCGATTCACATATATGTATCATGCTTACAGCCATACATATCCCTTGCAGGCTTGAACTAGGTTCCCTGTATTGTTAAGTAGACTTAGAAGCTCTTAGAGAGCACCCCCGAACATAGCTGCTTAACAGTGCATCCAGAGAGGTATTTCTTGAAAAAAGGGCTGTTCCGAACTGAATTCCATTGTGTTTGAGGTTGATATTGATGTAGAATTGCCGTAAAAAATCCACTAAAAAGGTCGGAAAGCTCCCCGAAATACGTCACCACTGAGTTTGCGCTTGCCGATGCGCACCCAAAATACGCCAAAAACGCCGTCGATGCACGCCCAAAAGGCCGAAATATCGCAGCTCGGGCAAGAAAACGACCCGCAATTAATATTCTGCCGCATCAAAATAACACCCAAACGTATTCTGAACCGTCCACAAGGCCATCCAGCACCGGTACATAGAGTTCACAAAATGCCAAAATAACCGGTCGATGCACGCATAAAACAGCCAAATACAGCCGTCGCAGCCGAGAAATGACACGTAAGTGCGCTTGGAACACCGAAACAATTATTTGAGTACCACCAAAGCATACCTCACGAATATCGGCTGTGCATGCACCGGTGAACGAGTCCAAATATCAGAATAGCGAGCGCGAGCGAGCCAAAAATAGGCCAAAAACGTGTGCATGCGCAGCCAAATACGGTCCCGTCCGAGGACGCTAACCCGTAAAAGCAGCAATTATCACCGAAACTTCCCCGCAAAACATATCCGAAGTGTCAACGAAGTCCGAAAGCCGTTATCCACAGGTCCGTACAGTGCATGCGCGAGCTAGAGCGAGCTAAAAAGACGCTCACACACCTAAGATACCAAATTGTCCCAGGGGTATTCCCAGGAGTAAACTATTATCCTCTATTATCTTGAGGAATCATATCATATATTCAGATATACAATTTAACATATACCCAGACAGCAAGAGTTATTATTTTCTGCTGTCCAAGTCTGAGAGACCAACTCAGTGATCTCTCTTTATTCACCACCCTAAGCTCACAGGTTTATTTCCCCTAACTGTTCGCTCAGATGAATGTCACATTCCCTTACTATTTCTCCCAATAGTCCACGGATATCAATTTCAGGCATTCAGACACCCCTTATCGTGAGGGGGTCTCAGCTACGTCGTGCCCCCTGGCACATACACTGAATATTGAGAAGTAAAGACTTATTAACCTAAACCTAAACCCGGAACGGTAACACGAACTGTACTAGTACTCGTACCCTAGTCACGATCTCAGTCTGGATACTCTGACTCAGGGGCCTGCCTGTCAGGGCTGCCTGGTCAGAACTCAGTACTCGCAAACAGTGTGGGGTATACTTGCAGTGAAGCCTTAATTTAATATTCACGGCCGTGAGTTCCAGATTCGGGAGGGCGTAAACCGTACGTTTATGTGAGAACTGAAGTCGGCTTGGTTGCAAAGACCTGTCTGGTATTTTCTCTAAGTATTTTCAGACGTGTTCCCAAAGTGACCAAAAACCGAACGATCGGCGATCGAACGGTTTTTGGTCACTTTGGGAGTGAGATCGCGAGTTTAGGCTTGGTGACAACACGCGAAACCACTGAGTATTTTCAGACGTGTTCCCAAAGTGACCAAAAACCGAACGATCGGCGATCGAACGGTTTTTGGTCACTTTGGGAGTGAGATCGTGAGTTTAGGCTTGGTGACAACACGCGAGACAACACTGAGTATTTTCAGACGTGTTCCCAAAGTGACCAAAAACCGAACGATCGGCGATCGAACGGTTTTTGGTCACTTTGGGAGTGAGATCGTGAGTTTCTAAGGCTTGGTGACAACACGCGAGACAACACGAAGTATTACCGTCTGAAAATACTTAGAGAAAATACTCGCTGTCTGATTTGTTAAATATGCAATTTTAACTAAAGGCGGAAGGCTTTCTCTCCGGGAGTGTGCCCCTGTCCAGCGAAATAAAGATCTCTAAGATTGTATACTAATCTGAGTAATCTTTTGCTTCAAAATATTATCACATATTCCTACTTAGTATGTGGGTACCCGTTTCGCAAAGAATGAAAACCCATAGCGCAACTATTGCGGGTTTCAAATTCCTTAAATACCACCCGCTTCCGCCAAATGAACGCGTCAGCCCACAACGAAATGTGTGGTTGACCGTTCAGTCTGTGCAATTTATTTAGTAGGGAAATCAACGCATACGAAATACTATTTTTGCTAACGCTTCCCTCATCCGTTGCCCAGACTCTCTTGCAAACGAGCGCGCGAATGAGGGAAGAAACGCCTAGCGGAAACGTGGACGCGGTTGACATCCGTGTTTCCGCCAGAGGTGAAATTGCACTGCCAAACGGTCAGTATGTGTTTATTATGCTTATATGATATGCGTGATATGTTCATGCTGTGCAGGATGCGTCCCTGTTGGGCGTGAGTCGAGTTGGCTGGCTCGAATCACGCCCATTACTTTCCCTCATAAGAACCGTCCAGCATCCCAGATTCCGAACGGATCTTGCTTCAAACCCTTTCTAATTTAAGCAGAATTGCCTGCACACTCGGTATATATCGCAGTCAGGAACTCGTAGAATTACGTATATGGTTCAATGAAAGCCACGTACCTGGTTCACTGAAAGCCCCGTATCTGGTTCAACGAAAGCCACGTATCTAGTTCAATGAAAGCCCCGTATCTGGTTCAACGAAAGCCCCGTAATCTCGCTTGCGCAAAAAAAGTTGTTCCTAACACTTATTACGTAGAATGTATATATATATATGGAAAGTTATGTTGTGTTAATGCCCTGTGTGATAAATGTGATAAATACCCCGGTTTTGACCGTAGCTGAGGAGATGTGGAAGCGTGGTACGTTTTTTTCTACTCTGAAGAAGCGAAAGATTTGATATCGAAAAAAGCGCAAGAGTTTTGCTGGAATAGTCACACCGCCTGATTATGTGACTCTTCCCGTAGTAGTGTTTGTGACTGTCACCCGAACAAGAACCCTAACTGTTTATGCCCATATAACGGGTTAACTTATCAACTTTAATACATTCTGAGAAAACTATCACTGAGTGAATATATCCTGGGTCTTAGGGGTATATCCAACAAGTTTGGACCCACGCACTCTTTATTTAGACACTGCGAATTTTAGCCATGTCTGGCTAAACAGCGACGCTTGAGATGGAGTGAGGGGCTCCACTAGAGGCGCGGCGGAGCGGTATGGCCTAGCTGATGTCTGGTTGATTGGATTTACGGGAAGCTTGTGCACGAGGCGGACTTCATTTTCATCGCTACGCGTTGGTTGACGTTGGAGAATTTGGTCAGATCCGACACCACTTTCCTTGGCCGCGTCACTCTGCATCCACATGCGTGACGTGGGGAGATTTTTACGCCACAGCTTTCCCTTGCTTTCCTCGGCAACCGCATTACGGCTTTTGGCCGCCGCTCCTTCCGTACCTCGCCCCATTTTCCCTCACTTCGTCTCTACAGTCTCTTTTATCATGGTTGCGACTAGATTGACTTCGAGTATGGCGTCACGCCGACGTTCTCTAGCGACGATTTTCGACTCGGCTGCCGCCCGTAATTTCGTGACACCGGCTACGCCGGCACCTGCTGGTGTTCCGGCTGCAAACTCCGCCCAGGCTGTTTTCCTGGCGGGGGTTCGCTCATTGACCCGTGAGCGCTTCGACGAGAGCGTAGCGAAGCACGTCATCCGAAAATGTTTCCGTGAGAAGCATGAACGATTCACCGGCACTGAGTCCAACGCGCAGGTGCTCCTCACGAAGCTTGTGCCTGCCCTCCAGGAGGCGTTCGAGGCGCAGGACGTTTTATTTGCACCGCTTTTCGACTTGGAGGACTCCACGTTGGCCGTCCGCTCCGAGGCCAACAAATTGCTATTTTCTACTCTCGAGCTCATCGCGTGTCCCGCCTCTCCGGCGGGGGACTGGCTCGAGGCCTCTGCCGCGCTGCACCCGCTGGATGGCAAGCGGGTCTTGCTGGAGTTCGCACGTCGTCTGCTGGACTCCGGTGTACCCTTTCAGGGTACATCGGACCTCCTTGGCGTCCGTTTTGAAGGCCCACACCGACCCGTCGGAGTCCGTCACGGACTTCAACGCGGCCTTGCGGTCCGCGAGGAGGAGGAATACACTGGACGATGGCGAGGTGAAGGAGCTCTTTATTACGGCGCTGGATCCTGCTGTGTTCTACGCGCCGGTGGTGTCACGGCTGTTCACGCACCAGCAGCGGGCGGCCGTGGACCTCTTGACCATGCAACAATGGGTGATCGAGTGCTACGCTCGGCACGTCCAGGCCGGTACGCACACTGCCACCCTGTCCGCAGCGGCCGTGGCCACTGACGGTGACGGCTCGCAGCTGTCCGACCTCACGGCCATCATCCTCGACGTGAAGCGGCAGATGAAGATCTTGACGGACAAGGTCAACGAAAAGGGGTTTACCCCGCGGGCGGACAAGAACAAAATCGGCAACGGGGGAGGCGGCTCCGGTGTACGGTTTGCGGCTGGTGACCTCCCGGCTGGGGGGAACTGGTCGCAGTTGCATGGGAAGAAGCGCGTCGCCTTTCACAAAGGCAGCGGCGACTTCGTCCCGTTTTGCGGAAATTCGACATGCAAGAAGGACGACGCGCGCCACTGGCACCGCGACTGTCCCAATGGCGGCAAGCACGGCGCTGGGGGAAGCTTCCACAGCTTCTGACTCCCTTGGTGACATCGAGAAGGACTTACTGGCGGAGCAGTTCCAGGCGGCGATATGGCTGGCACGAATTTTACCAAAGGTAATACTAGGTACAGGTATTACCAGTATTTTACCAAGTATTACAACTATTACTTTGCCCCAAAAAGTCCTTACCCTAGTGCAGGGGGGTATTACCGCACGTTACCAAAAAGTTTTACCATCGGTAATACCGCTATACCGGGTATGGGTATTACCGGGTATTACCCTTGTATTACCATCGATTTTACCCATTTTACCATGGGGAAAAATCAAATCGACGGCTTCTCAGCCGTCACGCCAGGACGATTTCCAACATCCCCATTCCGTGAGAGGGTGATACGTGCTCGAAGTCTAAACAGTTCACAACGCGAGTACATCCCTGCGTGGCAACACGAGAGATATCCGTCATGGATTCACCCTTCTTAGGACACTCTGACCGTCCTCCATGCCAAAATACTAAATTTTACCATTGGTAATACCGGGTAAGGGTATTACCAATCCCGAAAATCGGGGCGGCTGTCTGTACTTTCTGAGAAGTAGTTTTTGTTCGTTTCGGTGGCGACGACATTCGAATTTGGTCTAGCCACCTTCATAGATCGATTGCACATACATCAAAGCCTCTAGGAGCACATTTGTACGGCAGGTGACGGCACCCGAGAGTGCAGCATGTAACCAATCCCCAAAATCGGGGCGGCTGTCTGTACTCTCTGGAAAGTAGTTTTTGTTCGTTTTGGTGGCGACAACATTCGAATTTGGTCTAGCCACCTTCTTAGATCGATTGCGCATACATCAAAGCCTCTATGAGCACACTTGTATGGCTCCCAATAATAATGTGGGCGTGTTGCCCCATGACCGTTTTAAATATTGTCCAAAATCCCAGAATAGTATTACCTCGGTAATACCACTCAAAGTATTACCGGTATTTTACCCGGTATTACCAAGGGGCAAAATCCTTTACCCGGTAAATTGCCAGCTATAGGCGGCGATGGACGAGCACGATGGCGAGAGATTCGACGCGCTCTGCCTTCTGGCGGGGGGCAAGCCGGAGATGCTCGACGGCGTTTCGGCGTGTGCCTTCGGGCTCGAGCGGGAGCGGGAAGATGGTGCGTTGCAGGACTTCCTGCCCTACTGCCAGCCTGTCACCCACATGGGGGCCTTCACAGTAGGCGGTGTGGCAAGCGGGATCTCGGCTGCCGCTTGCACGCATGTCCGCGAGGACACACCGCCGGCACCACCGCCGGCGGCAATCACGCATGTTTACCCTGACGAGTCGGATGCGTCCGACGACGGTGTCGTGCTGCCAGTGGGCCCCATGCACGCACACGAGCCCGACCTCTGCTTTGCGGACAGGATCGCGCAGATGGGTGGGCTTTCGGTCACGGCTGAGGGCAAGGACTTGGCAATGCGGTACATGCACGCTGAGTCGGAGACCGACTCTTACGACAGCGACGTGGACGAGTCTGCTGCTGGGCATGACCCTACTGACAGTGAGGATGCGGTTCTGCAGCCTCCAGCACCTCGCCAGGGATGCGGTACACCGCCTTGGGGGTTTGGCCGCTCTTCGGCAATTGTTGTGATGGTGTGTGCACTCTTTTGTGTTTGCGCCACCGCGGCACCACTCTCAGCTGCGACTCTTGACGGGGCATGCGCACCGGGCCACGCCGGCCTGGACGGGAGGTCGGTGATGCTGCTGAGGCGACCGCAAGCACATCTACATTGACTTTTACGGCTTTGACGTGCTGCGAGGCCGGCTTGGACGTTGCGGGACCGGCTGCTATTCCACCGCGCCGGCACGGCCGACACCGTGCTCGGCAGGGGCTTCATAATGCGAACATTGGGCTCTATGTCCCGGTACACCCGCCCCCTCCACCGCTGCACTGGGATGCTCCACCGTCACCGGATTACTGTATTCACCGGGACTTACTACAAACGAGGAGGGGGAAGGTCCCTCACACGGCGATCGAGACTTTTCAAATTCTTCTGTGACTCCACGAATGATTCAATCACGGCATCGGCAACTTCAACGTACGGCACTATGACTGTGCTGCGGGCTGGCACAACAGTGCAACCGCCAACTAGTGGCTAGGAAGTACATCATGCCGCTCCTGCACAATGAATTTGACCGTAGCTGCATGTGCAGAGGGGTCCGTTGACGGACCGGTTTCAGGTTTTCAACTCTTGACTGGGAACAACCCTGCCGGAAAGGACAGGCCTTCCCCTAGAACTCAGTTTCCACCGCTCTAGATGGTGTTTGTTCAAGGGTCACAACTTCGGCTGCCCGGCGGTCACCACACTAGGTGGTGTGCTGGAATAGTCACACCGCCTGATTATGTGACTCTTCCCGTAGTAATGTTTGTGACTGTCACCCGAACCAGAACCCTAACTGTTTATGCCCATATAACGGGTTAACTTATCAACTTTAATACATTCTGAGAAAACTATCACTGAGTGAATATATCCCGGGTCTTAGGGGTATATCCAACAAGTTTCACACACAACTTAATACAAGGGAGTGGAAAGGAAGGGCAACGCACCTTTCATTTTTGATGGAGAATCTTTTACCATGTCCTCTTTCTTGAATAGAGGACAATAAAAGGCATACCATCGGTGTGTTCAATAGTACAACGACACCCGCCGTTGTCGCAAGAAAGGCACACCCTGCTGTACTTTTTCGGAGGCTTCCTCATGTTTGCAATAACCAAGTCAACAGGTGGGGTGGGGGGAAAATAATTCCGAACGGTGATACTAGACGCATGTGCGTGTGACATATAATACATTCCCCAGAAATGGACATAATTTCTATTCCCCATTTTGCACTTTTCTATTCCTCTAAAACCTTTTTCCCTCGCGAGTATTTTTTTCCAATATACGGTCAAAACTTTATCTGTTTTCCGGGCGTGGTTTTTTCTTTTTCTTTTTTTCTTATCTGTTTTCCGAGGTGCACGTCCTGGCAAGCCGCCCGGAACTCTCCCTCTCTGTCATCATGTCCCTCTGACGATGACGCTGCGACGTGACAGCCATAACTACCTCTTTATACAATAGTAGAACCGGGCGATCCCTTGACGCGTGACACGCGCTCCAGCCTGTTCAACAAATGCCTTTCCTTTACGTTTAGAGCCCTATCCACCACAATCTCCCTCTCGCACCAACGTGAGCACTCGACTGTTGTCTCGACAATGCCGCTCATTCCAGAGAACAATGAAAATATTGCATGCGTCATTAACCTTAGTCCAGCTTCGAAAGGCAGAGTAGAAGAGAAGATGCCAGTGGGCGAAGACGGTCCCTCTAAAAGACTGTGCTCGCAGTCTCTCAAAGACATCATCAACCGATCCAGTGACCGTACACAGGTCCACTTCGTGGAACACTGTTTGAACGCCCCTAGAAATCTGGTTGACGATGTCAATCAAATCCTCAAGGAGCAGATTCCAGCACAAACAGAGCACATTGCTCTCCTGGAGCAAAGTTTTCTTGCGCGGCAAGCGGAGACAGAGGGGAGGTTTCGCGCGGAGTTAACTGAAATCAACGAGAAGATGGCTAAAACCAACGAGAAGATGGCTATCTTCTGGAATACGCTGGTGGAAAACAAAAATACAATCGAGGAGTTGACCCGCCAACTAGATGACAGCAAAAAGACGATCAAGAAGTTGACCCTCCAAAGTGCGAACGAAGTATTCCCGACTATTTTATTGCATTGTGCTTAATATCTGTGAAGTTATGAGTACGAGGGCAAGTCGTACGTACTCACACATTTGTAGTTTGGTGGGTTCGATGTTGCAGTCGATGTGTTGAGCGCAAACAAACCAGGTGCGAAACGTCTTTACGTGTCGTACAAGATCCGAGACTTTTTAGGCTAGTGATATAGAAAGGGTACCTCATATTAGCTAGCAAGTTCTTTTGCGGTGATAAAAGTTGCAAGGCACATGAGAACTCGCAAGCTGTTATTTTCTCGAGTGTGCAGCATTCTTTTTCGTTATCAAGTGTGAAGTACGTACTCACGTAGTTTGGTGCGTTCGATGTTGCAGTCGCAGACCGGATGAGCGGAAACAAACCAGGTGCGAAGCGTCTTTACGTGTCGTACAATATCCGAGACTTTTTAGGCTAGTGATATAGAAATGGTACCTCATATTAGTTAGCAAGTTCTTTTGTGGTGATAAAAGTTGCAAGGCACATGAGAACTCGCAGGCTATTATCTTCTCGAGTGTGCAGCATTCTTTTTCGTTATCGAGTGTGAAGTACCTATTCACGTAGTTTGGTGCGTTCGATTTCGCAGTCGCAGACCGAATGGGCTAAAAGAAACCAGGTGCGAAACGTCTTTACGTGTCGTACCGAGACTGGCTTACCAAAGTGTATTGCACCACTGTGCAGCATTTCTTTCGTTATCAAGTTTGCCTTACTTGTGATTTGGGGTTTCAGATTAAGATTAAGATGAAGGTGAATCAAAGATGAATCCTACGTACTTTGGAACTTGCAACCCTGAAATGGAGAACTTGCAACCCTGAAATAAAAAGGCATCGAACTATACATAGTTGTAAATATGAAATAATGTAAATATCAGTGATGACTCTCACAATTGAATAGACCGACAGCCATACTGTAATGTGGAACAGTTTGTTGTATATGACAATCTTAGGAAATCATCCTTCGTATATGATAAGAAATCATGCTGAGATTGTATACAAGCTAGGTTGTATGTGATTAAAAACCATCTTGCAGAATATGTGGATACATCCAGGATACCTGTGTTACAAACATATATATATATGCGAATTGCGAACGGTGGAATTTGTTTACCTAATGCAATTTAACTGATATCAGAAGGGTGTATTCGTGCCGTGCCAAGCAATTTACTCGCTTCAGCTTTATAAGCAAATTGTGTCACTTGGCCAAAACAGTTTCGCACGTGTAGCCTTGATAGCGATCGCAAGATGCACAGCTCACATCTCCATCCGATTACTGGTATTAAATTCAAATGTGACTCTACGCCGTGTGAGACACGACCGTAGCAGCAGTATACTGTGTCGTGGGCAAATATAAATCGGTATCGTGCCTTTGCACTTACAACAATCAGCAAACAAACGAAATTGCAGGTATAAGCAAAAATTGCGTTTCTAATTGCATTTTATATTTTAATCCTATGTACACTACAAGGAAGGCTACACTAGTCATCCACGGTAAAGATCGAGAGGTAACCAAGTAACGATTTCTTTGTGACACGTACAAAAGGGGGGAAGGCCTAATGCAGCCAGAACTGCTTTCATCTCGGAATCGTTACATATATTCATGACCTAGGCAGTGCGCGGCTATTCAGAAAGTAGGCAGTCCAGATTGCTAGAAGGAAGAGAATTACAACTGGAGTTCCGCAGGACGGAAGTATTAGACAATCAAGGAATAGATATAGGCGTTACCGATCCTATTGTTTTGATATTGAAAACACACTCAGTGCATCAGCTGGGAGCGCATGCATGTAAGCAGCATTTATGATATGAATATTCCTCTCTCAAATCGAGGTTTCATGAAAATTTTACTGGAGTCCCACCAACACATCCTTCATGCGGCATTAGTAACATAAGTGTATCAATAACAGCACCTGTACATCCACGTATGCAAAATATCATATGCAATATACAGGTGTATATGCGAAGTATCGTCAAATGGTATAATCATCAGTCAATCCATGCACTCATTCGATAACTCCATCAATGAAGCCAAGCTCAACCGCCTTTGTAGGGGACATAAAGTTGTCGCGATCAAGCTCTTCCATAAGTTCATCGGGGCTCATCCCAGTGATGTCACTGTACCACGTGCAAACCATCTGCACCCCGTCCACAGCCCCCGAGAATGAGCTCAACATCATTTGCTCGAATTAAAAATTTGAATTTACGCGAATTTATTCGAATTTACTCGAAACTATTCGAATATACTCGAATTTGTTCGAAATTACTCGACTTTATTCGAATGTACTCGAATTTATTCGAATCTATTCGAATTTATTCGAATCTATCCGAATTTATTCGAATATATTCGAATTTTCCTGAATTCTTTTCCGAATTCTTATCGATTTTTTCGATTTTACTCCAATTTTGTCGAATTTCCTAGAACTTATTCGAATTTATCCGAATTTATCCGAATTTATCCGAATAATTTAACCGAAATAAATCGATTTTGTCCGATTAAATTCGAATTTTCTCGAATTTATCCAAATTAATTGCAATTTATCCAAAAATATTATAATTTCCAAACGCGCGGGAATTCCCGCGCGGGGGGCTAGGTGCGTGGAAAGAAAACTTGGTACAGGTATGGCGAGGTCATAATTCCCAAACGCGCGGAAATTCCCGCGCCGGGGGGCAAGGTGCGTGGAAAGAAAACTTGGCACAGGTATGCCGAGGGCATAATTCCCAAA
>LGRX02002215.1:0-23085 GCA_001247695.2 Cymbomonas tetramitiformis
CTCGGTTCGTCATGTCGGGGCACTCGGTTCGTCACGCACTCGTTTCGTCATGCCGGGGCACTCGGTTCGTCATGTCGGGGCACTCGTTTTGTGAAGGTGCCTGTGATATTAGGGCTACTGTTATGTCGAGTCACGTGCTATTGTACGGCACCCGTGTCAAGTGAAGGCGATTGGCATATCGGGGCGCTTGTATAATCGAGTTCGCCTGTCATATTAGGGCCCCCGTTAGCTCAAGTTACCGGTCTTATCAAGGGACATTCGAAATCGGAGCAGGTCGTATCTGCGTGAATCACAAGTCCAGCCGCTTGCAATACTGGCGCGCGTATGATTGTTGGGCACACGGGGTAGCAGGTGTCCTACCTGGCGACCTACCTGCTCCCAGGCGCGGACGTGGCCGAGCCTGAACAAGTCGCATATGCTAAGAAGAACGCTGCCCCCGTGCGCCCTTGCCCCTCCTCTTTGTATTCTCTTCTTACTATGTGCTGCAAAATCGGTCGAAGGTAGCATGAACCCGATTCTGCCTGCGACGCACGAATCACAGCCTCATGCCTAGTTAGCTAATTCCCCGGAGAAGGAGCGCAGGCCCTTCCTCCGGGAGACACCGAGCACGACGCCGCTCTTGCTGCCCGGCTTCAAGACGTCGACTTCAGACGACACCCGCAAGGTGAGCTGGGTCTCCTCCCACGGTGCCCCATTCCTGAGACCATGCGGAGGCCAGACAGCTCTCACAGCGGGGGCTGTCCCGCCTCTACAGGCTGCGAGCGCTGTGCACACCGGTCTGAACAAACCATCCACTGAGTGAGTGTACTGTCGGGAGTGTGATATTTGGAAGAGCTGCATTGGCTGATACTGGGGAGGGGAAGTGAGCAGAGCCGGAGGACGCAGTGGCGTGGGCAGCACCGAGGGCGCCCACGAGCGTGCGTACTCTGCAGGGGGAGATCAAGTCGAACACTCGGCAGGTGCTGGGGGTGAGGGAGCGACAAGCAGCGGCGGAAAGGGCACGCCTCGAGGAAGAAGCGCGGCGCGCCGCAGTCGCAGCTCAGGTGGGAGCCCCTCTGACATGGTCATCCGAATGGTCCCGTTCTATGCGGTCCACGTGGCAGTGGCAGCTCAGGTGGGAGCCCTCATTTATGGTCATCGAGTCTGGTCCCGTTCTGTGCGGTCCACGTGGCAGTCGCAGCTCGGGTGGAGCCTGACGGTCATCCAGAATGGTCCCGGCCTTATGGATCCACATTAGCAGTCACAGCTCAGGTGGGGCCCACCTCTGACATGGTCATCCGGAATGACCCGTTCTGTGCGGTCCACGTGGCAGTCGCAGCTCGGGTGGGAGCCCTCCACAGTGGCGTGCCGAATGGTCCGTTCTATGCGGTCCGTGGCGATGCATGGCTCCAGGTGGGGCCCTCTGACATGGTCATCGAATGGGACCGTTATACGATCCCACGTGGCGGTCGCAGCTCGGGTGGGAGCCCCTCTCTGACATGGTCATCGAATGGTCGTTCTGTAGGTCCGTGGCGTGCGCTCAGGTGGGAGCCCCTCTGACATGGTCATCCGAATGGTCCCGTTCTGTGCGGTCCACGTGGCAGTCGCAGCTCAGGTGGGAGCCCCTCTGACATGGTCATCCGAGTGGGACCGTTCTATGCAGTCCACGTGGCAGTAGCAGTGAGCACTTGCACTCGACCTACTGCTCACCACTCCACCATTGTGAATGCTGCTTCTGGGCGCGTCATACAGGGGGGACTTCCAACCCTCACCGCTGATTCCAGCATGGTGAGGGTTGGGGGGCGGTTGGCTCCCCAGGACAAGCGTGGGTGCTTCGAGTGCAGCAAGCAGTTCAAGCCGGGAACTCGCATGTGCGACGGAGAACAGGTGCGCGCCGTGGTGCCTTAATATGTTGGATATCAGTGCTGGGGATGGAATCGCTTGTTTGGACTCGAGCAGACAAGCGGGAGCCTTCGAGTGAGCTGGACTCCGCTTCGAAGCGATCTGCCCTTGTGTCGGCAGCGTGGACACCGCTCCGAAGCGATCTGCCCTTGTGTCGGCAGCGTGGACACCGCTCCGAAGCGATCTGCCCTTGTGTCGGCAGCGTGGACACCGCTCCGAAGCGATCTGCCCTTGTGTCGGCAGCGTGGACACCGCTCCGAAGCGATCTGCCCTTGTGTCGGCAGCGTGGACACCGCTCCGAAGCGATCTGCCCTTGTGTCGGCAGCGTGGACACCGCTCCGAAGCGATCTGCCCTTGTGTCGGCAGCGTGGACACCGCTTCGAAGCGATCTGCCCTTGTGTCGGCAGCGTGGACACCGCTCCGAAGCGATCTGCCCTTGTGTCGGCAGCGTGGACACCGCTTCGAAGCGATCTGCCCTTGTGTCGGCAGCGTGGACACCGCTCTGAAGCGATTCGGGCCCTTGTGTCGGCAGCGTGGACACCGCCCGAAGCGATCTGCCCTTGTGGTCGGCAGCTGGGATTACCGCTTCGAAGCGATCTGCCCTTGTGTCGGCAGCGTGGACACCGCTCCGAAGCGATCTGCCCTTGTGTCGGCAGCGTGGACACCGCTCCGAAGCGATCTGCCCTTGTGTCGGCAGCGTGGACACCGCTCCGAAGCGATCTGCCCTTGTGTCGGCAGCGTGGACACCGCTCCGAAGCGATCTGCCCTTGTGTCGGCAGCGTGGACACCGCTCCGAAGCGATCTGCCCTTGTGTCGGCAGCGTGGACACCGCTCCGAAGCGATCTGCCCTTGTGTCGGCAGCGTGGACACCGCTCCGAAGCGATCTGCCCTTGTGTCGGCAGCGTGGACACCGCTCCGAAGCGATCTGCCCTTGTGTCGGCAGCGTGGACACCGCTCCGAAGCGATCTGCCCTTGTGTCGGCAGCGTGGACACCGCTCCGAAGCGATCTGCCCTTGTGTCGGCAGCGTGGACACCGCTCCGAAGCGATCTGCCCTTGTGTCGGCAGCGTGGACACCGCTTCGAAGCGATCTGCCCTTGTATCGGCAGCGTGGACACCGTTTTTCACCTTCAAATTTGCTTTAAGAAGTATTGGGTTTCTTGCTCAATTTTGCTCACTTATAAGTTCGTTGTTGATAAAACGCTATCATTTTTATCAGGAGGCATGTTCTCCTCCAATCACTTTTTGTTTGCGGCACAGACTGCACCATTCACTGTCTTCATAAGAGAATTTATGTACCAAGAAGAAGAGGCAAGCTGCAGCAAACTATTGAATCAAAATTAGAAATAACATGAAATTTTTGACGGTTTGCCGATGACCTGCATAGCGGCTATAGGACTATTCTGAAGCATTGGCGAATATGGGTGGAACGCCAGCTCGTTGGAAAGGATGCCATCATATGTTTGTGAAAAGGGAACTCGGTTGTTGATCTGTGATGACCAGGGAGCTGTGGTGACTAGTCCGTGGTCACTCGCAAGAAACAAAATGATGGTGAAGTGGTGTTGGTGGACAGGAATGTTACTGTCCATTCCACTTTTGCTTGAAATGCCGCAAGGGATGGGCAGAACGTCAGAAAGGCAGCAAAGGCAAGACACGTGTGGCTGCAGGAAGCACACAGAGTCGATCACACACTCCTACAGCCACGGAAAGTTTGATGCTGCGCCAGGCGGGCACACCCATTCCGACTCACCAGCCTGAGGCGTCATCATCCCGCCCACCCACCGCCGAGCCTTCACGCGAACCTCGGCAAACCCCAACTGATGGGCCAAGATGGTATGCTGGACGCTATGGACGTCTTTATGGAGGTCGAAATAGTTACTCACATGCTCCGAGTGGATTTTTGTGAAAGATCGGATCTTACTGACTATTACGCTCATATTTGAGCCTTATATCGAGAGGTGTGTCTAGCATATGTGTTGGGTATACCGTCTGAGATGTTGTACTAGCCTGGCGCGTGTAACGTTCCAAACGGTCGTCCAGCTCAGGATTCGAAGTGATATTGTAAGCATAATAAAGTTCTACAGGCTGGTGTATGACATTTTAAAATGTACGTATTGGTGTGATTGCACAGTGTATATCATATATTCGTTACTTCGCCGGTTGTGAAAATATCTATTGCATGATATCCCTTATTCACAATATTACTGAAATCGGGTGCGCCTCGTCGTCACCATAATTTCACTGCATAGATCCTCCTCGATGCCATACGATCGCGTCCGCCGTGAATCGCCATTGCTGCAGCCTTTGACACCCCCCGCCCCGGCGCGCGTGCCAGGACAAGCATACGTATATGAATTGTTAGGCGCACATATAAGTCGCGCAGTCCGTGTTTGCCAGGATGCCTCCGTTGCTTGGTGCGCGCCAGATTTTATTTGTGGTAAGCCAGAGTGATGTATTCGAAATGGATTACTTGAAGCACCCGATAGACGGACCGCAAAGAGTTCGACATAAACTGTTCAATACCTAATGCGGTCTTCAGAAATTGGAAACGAGACCTGAACCCTACAAAATTGCCACACGGTAGATATAACCATTCAAGAAGCAAAATAATAAATAGGGTTCCCTTTGTAGTTTGCTTCTTACGTCCGCCCCGATATGTTATTAGGCACATAACAGCAAGTGTTGCTGCAGTCGCGCACATATATATATATATATGCCCCTTGTTTTTTGGCATCAACCGCTTGGTGCGCCGTCGATGTATACATCAATCGATGAATCATCCATAGCAGGCATGCCGCCATTAAATGATACGTTTGCTTTCAAAAGAATGTTTGTTTCATATCATCACCTTCGATATTAACAGGCATTGATAACCAGTCTTCAGGTCGTGGTCGATGGGAATCACATGTTCAACATTGCTCGGATGGGCTTCATCGATGCGACGCGACAATTTCCAAGTTTTACTCTCATATCAGCATTTGTCTTGTCAACGATAAGTTAGCATACAGCACATTTGGGTTTCACCTATAATTGCGCAGAATGATATATTCAATGAGAAACCATCGAATCAAGTGAAGTGATGCATCAATCATTACAGGTCACAAGAGCCATAACGTGTAAGGAGTATGATTCCCCCCGGCTTAAGCAATTACATATTTACATACTTTGTATTGTTCCATGAGGAACATGTCTGAGCACTAGCATTTCTTTGACAAATCAAGTGGTGTGTACTGGCTTTTCTCTGATGAATCAAGTTGTACGCTCTGGCTTTTCCTTACCGAGTCAGGTTGTTTAGTTGTATGCGCCGGTTTTACTTTGACGGATCAAGTTGTATGCGCTGGCTTTTCTCTAATGAATCAATTTGTTGTGCGCTCTGGCTTTTCCTTAACGATTCAGGTTGTTTAGTTGTATGCGCCGGTTTTCCTTTAACGGATCAAGTTGTATGCGCTGGCTTTTCTCTGACGAATCAATTTGTTGTGTGCTCCGGCTTTTCCTTAACGGGACACCTTCTATGCTCTGGCTTTTCTCTAACGGTGAACCAGGTTGTGCGCTTTGGCTTTTCCTTAACGGTGGTACTTTCTGGCTTTTCTCTGACGAATCAGGTTGTACGCTCTGGCTTTTCTCTGACGAATCAGGTTGTACGCTCTGGCTTTTCTCTGACGAATCAGGTTGTACGCTCTGGCTTTCCTTTAACGAATCAGGTTGAACGCTCTGGCGTTCCTCTGACGAATCAGGGTGCAAGATCTCGTCTTTCTCAGATGAAATTGGCTCAGGTACCTTCTTCTTTCGCGAAGAACCCGCGCATGAGGAAACTAACTTGCGCATTTGTGTCCACAACTGTACGCGCAGCCCCCCATACAACTCTTTGCTCACATATTGTGATCCGTCGAGACCATCATTATCGTGGCCGATGAATTGCAGGGGAGAGCACATAATATGCTGCACCAGAGGAATTGGAAAGTGGGTGGAATGAACAGAGCTGTGCTTTCCCTTAAAAAATGCACTTAAAATCAGACAGCTGGCAGGGTCTTTGGAACTTACGGGAGCACATGGCAAGTCTTGACAGCTGGCAGGGTCCTTGGAACTTATTGGAGCACATGGCAAGTCTTGACAGCTGGCAGGGTCCTTGGAACTTACTGGAGCACATGGCAAGTCTTGACAAATGGCAGGGTCCTTGGAACTTATTGGAGCACATGGCAAGTCTTGACAGCTGGCAGGGTCCTTGGAACTTATTGGAGCACATGGCAAGTCTTGACAGCTGGCAGGGTCCTTGGAACTTATTGGAGCACATGGCAAGTCTTGACAGCTGGCAGGGTCCTTGGAACTTATTGGAGCACATGGCAAGTCTTGACAGCTGGCAGGGTCCTTGGAACTTACTGGAGCACATGGCAAGTCTTGACAGTATGGATACCCATGATCAGGCGTGCTATAGTTTGAACAATTTAAAAGCCAAAATTCAAGCCTTGATTTTACTTTCAAGGAATGGCGTTTTATAGCACACAGCGGGGGGAGGGGGTGGGTCACCATTTGTTTTTTGCCTCTGGCTTGAAGATGGGCGCTTCTAGACTGTATTGGCCAGACCCGTGGCGGCCACGCAGAAAACGAGAGAGTGAGTACGGGTTCATGGAACGCAAGACTGTGCTTTCCTTTCTTAATAGCTCGAATGATGGCCCGCGCTACGCGATCTGCTGACATTGCGCCTGCACCAAAGCACCATCCGCACGCCCTCTCAGCACTAAGGAACAGAAAAGGAAAATCTTTTCTGCGCCTTGGCCGGATGACCCGTCAACTGATGTTTCAACAGTCATCAAACTTTCAGTATTGCGTATTCTTGTCAATATCAGCTTGTTCTTGTCAATCGCCATGCCAAAATCTGAATCTGTTTATTGCTATGGGGTAGAAATTGGGAGGACAACATCACACCGTTGTCAACAGGGGTCTACCTGTAATCCCCACTCTGAGAGAGGGGGGTACTCAGGAGCCCGTCTTTCAGTTCAAAAGAATATCAGGGTAATTCAGAGGTGAACGCTTCACAGTAAGAGCATCCTCTCAAATGCATTTCGCAAGTTTGTAAATTGGAGGAAATGGAGGAAGCAGTGGGCTTGTCATGAGTCAGTCATCTGCCCTCGAGGTTCTTTGGCGGCGGACACTCTCCTGGTCTCATGTAATACAAAGGAAACATCTCTGCTGATGCCCGGAGATCTCGCAGCAGTCCCCAGCGGAGCGCCGCTCGGGCATGCAAATAAGCAACTCGCCGTAAACTCAGAAAAGGCCAATCACCTCAATCTCCATGACCAACACTGGTGCATACTAGTGCCTCACTGGTGTGTGCAATACACACACCAATGCGTTTGGATTGCCTCCGGTGAAATATCTCAAACTATACACAAAGAAGTCTTCACTGATGTGCGTAATAATAAGTGACGGATCTCAAACCATCAAGAGAGGAAGCTGCCGCCGTACCCTGCTCGGAGGATCAAACTATTTCACACACGATTTGCTGTTGGCCGATGCTCGCCGAATCTGGTGGATGCACGTATCCTTAGACCGATGATGCCTTCGGTACCAGATAGCCAAAGAAGGTCGGCTGCTACATACACACGCTGGGGAGCCGGGGGGCTCCGACGAGAGCCGGAGGAGGGAGAGGCGTCGAACCATGAGATGCTTCCGCCACACGCAGAGCCCGCGCAGCGACAGCGTCCTCCAGGCCGGAGGGGGCCTCCTCGTCCACCTGTATCCACCACGCTTCCATGTCAAGCCATGCCGCCCGCAGATGCCAGAGTGACCCACAGAGGCGTCTTGTGAGGGGAGCAGGCCCAGCACAGCTTTCAAGCTTGGAGATGGGAGCGTCGTACTCTAGATACCTCAAGAACTGCGGAATAAACGGAGGAGCATTCGGGCTCTGCCGTTATTCGAGGAAAATATACCGCACGAATGCGGCTGTCATTGTTACTGGGTCCCATCAGCCTCCGCCCATCTGAAACAGGAAGCTGGATGTGCGTGCCATGGGAGAAATACAAGAGCAATGTAACACCTTAAAAATGCGCTGCGTGGTGCTCTTGGCCAGACTCTGGAATCTTCCTGGCTTTACGTCCAACGTCTTCATGTTGTGTGGAAGCAACTTTCCAGCTGCGCTCCACGGCCCAAACGCGGCAGCTCCACACGTCAGTGGCTAGAGTGCAGCTCCGTCCTCGGTGCGAGCTGCTTGCCGGCACCGCAGAGTCACCGCCCGCGCCGCGATTTCGGAGTCTCTACGCCATCAGCTTCGGCGTCGTGAGTTTCCGCACCTCGAAACAGTGTTAAAGTTAGGAGACAGATGAGTGGCCTCAGCAGCAATCCGTCACGGCGGCCTCGCGGTCTCGCGCGCGCCATTCTGCGGAATGGAGTGGGCCGCCCACTGTCCGGCACAAGCGGGCGTGATAACTGCCATTGTAACTATCTGCCATCATCGGCCTGAATAATGACGACCATGGTGCTTGCAGCATGATGGGCATCATGTTCGAAGCAAGCGCTACTGCCTCAAGCATGTGCTGCAAAAGGCAGAAGCAAGCTGCCCAAGGGAAGACACGTGTCGCCCCTCGGACCTCTTCCCTCCCTGAGGCGGGGCTCACCTGTGATGGCCAGTGTGAAGGCGCTTAGGGCGGCTTTGGATACCACGTAGGGCACGCTGAGTGACTGCCTGCTCGCCTGGCTGCCCTCAGCAGCAATGTTGACGATGTAGCCGCCCTTCTTACAGTGCTGCCCCACACGCCGTAATCTTAGGAACTCGCCACACATCGTCCTCCAGTCTACGTGTTATCCCACCCGCCGATCGCTATCGCACGTAGTGTCCCTCACACAGCGCTATGGCGGGGTTCCGTGAAGACAGCCCATAAGATGCCTTAGCATTCTGTGCACTGTGCCTCGGTCGCAATGCATGGATGACAACGCTGTGCACCCAATCAACGCATGCAGACGAGGGTGCTACGAAGTCATCTCGCAGGCGGTTGACCGGCAACCTCCTCATCGCACCTGTTGGTGTGTTGCGATCGCAGTGCACACGGATGAGGGTAAAGAGCGCCCATCTCAACGCACGCAGAAGGGGATTCTTGACAGATTGCCCGGGCGCTTTCCCAACAATTGGGGGACCCTGCGGGGTGCAATGTTTCACCTTAGAGATAATGTCCGCGAAGGCGAGAGTTCCATGAAGCGCACTCCAGAAATTTATCTCCATGGTTTGCCGAAACCGGTGCAGGTCAAGCTCGGTGTCGAACGCCGACTCGGCTGCGTCCTCCACACCTGCCAAAATGCTCACTCCCGGTCAGGTCACGACGAGCCTGCGATCTGCTTTTGAGCTGTGACACACTTCAAGCGGCATCTATCAGAGCTTCCCGGAAAGTGAACCATAAATGCAGGCAGGTCACTGTCAAACGTGGCAGGTTTTCTGACGCTGCAGCGAGGCTTAGACGCGGCAACATGATTCGGACGTCGAAGAGTATGCTTCGGGCCGCTATGCTTATGGTAGGTGGAGGCACGCACCGGCATTATTGATCAGCATGTGAACTGCCCCATGCCTGGATAACACATCCTCTGCCACTGGCGCCCAAGCTGCTTCGTCCCTCACATCGAGCAGGTGAATTGTGGCCTGACCCCAGCGCCCAGATCCACAGCGCGGGTGACCCACTTCCATGCGCTGCATTCAAGGCTCATTCCCGCGCAGTGCAAGGGGCCTTCAAGCCTTCGGCATCCGTTTACGCAAAGTTGTAGAACAACTACCAATGCAGAAAGAAAAGGACATCATCTAAGAGAGAGGATGTAAACTCGAAATTTGGCTGCAAATCCTTAGACATCTATCTGCGTTACTACGAGTTTGCATTGGCTATGCATGGTAGGACGCAAGCTAGGACGTCACATGTCAAAAGGCCGTTAGCATATTGGGTGGCGCGGATGCGCGAACAAAGTCCGCAAACGAAGTACGGGAGGGCAACGGAGCGTATGAGTCGAGACAGGAGGACACGCAACGAAGATGGACTCTCGATTTGCGGATCGACATAAGCGCCGCATTGCAGCAAAGTCCATCGATTTGCGGATCGATATAAGCACCACATTGCAGCAAAGTTCATCAATTTGCGGATCGACATAAGCACCGCATTGCAGCAAAGTCCATCGACTTGCGGATCGACATAAGCACCGCATTGACATCGACATAAGCACGCATTGCGGCAAAGTTCATCATCGCGGATCGACATAAGCACCGCATGAAGTGAATCGACATAAGCGCCGCATTGCAGCAAAGTCCATCGATTTGCGGATCGATATAAGCACCACATTGCAGCAAAGTTCATCAATTTGCGGATCGACATAAGCACCGCATTGCAGCAAAGTCCATCGACTTGCGGATCGACATAAGCACCGCATTGCAGCAAAGTCCAACGTTCTGAAGTGAAAGGGCGACGTGAAAACCGAATGCCCGAGCGAGCTTGGAAGGAGCAGGTGGATGATGTACCATGATATCAGGGTAACACTCAAGAAGTTTTTCGTGAGTGTGCTTCAGTCCCTCGAGATCCATATCCAGCAGCGCCACCGAGCATTCCTCGTACGCGAGCGCGTGGCAAAGAGCCCGTCCTGAACCATAGCGCACACGAGCTGTGACCTCTTGCGCGGGTCTGCTCTTCGCGCGTCCTCTGCTAGCGCAACAAGTAAACTGAGAAAAAGCCCAGCGAGTAAACTGTGAACAATAGAGACGGTGCATGGAGCGCGCCAGGCGCGCGGTCCACGTCGCTGCGGCTAAATCAGTTGAAGTTCGCGACAGTCAAACAGACAGTCACGACAGTCAGCTGGAGGTCGACACAAATTCTCACGTTGCTTTTAACAGGGCCCACACCTAGGCCTGAAGCTGCTCCTGTTATGACGACCACCCTCCTTTTGAGCGGCTTGCGTCCTCCGCGTTGTTCTCGAGCCTCCCAGGTCGGAATCTCTCCTCTGTGCTCTTCGTTTGGCGGTCTGACAGAACACGACCACAAGCAATGACAGAGCGCACGTTATCAAGTGAGCAGCGTTAGCCAGGGCTTTGACGAAGACAGAGATCATTTTACTTTACGTTGTTCCGGGCGGTAACGTCGCAGGGGGGGGGAAGCCAGTGAGCTGCTCCGCTTGAGTCAACTTGCGGAGAGCCGCGGAGGGAAGTTTACATTGAAACGTCAGCGAAGTAACTCACAAGCGGTCGGGAGACCGTTTGTGCCACAGGATTTCGTGAACTTTAACCACGAACATTTGGGGAAAACTGGAAAAGCTGCATTGTGCGATTTCAAGACTAAAGGAGAAGACTCTGCATACTCGTGCCGAAAGCAAAGGATTGACGAACTCACCTGGTGACAGAGGCGTCTCTCGATAACGACGAATAATCATTCAAAGTCATGTCCCAGACATTTGATATGCAGTCAGACGAGATGAGATCCTGTGGTTATTCGAACCCGCATTCTTCGTGACTGAACTGGACGACCTGAGTGGCTGTACACTTATTACTCAGACAGATTTCTTAGTCAATCAATGTGATTCAAAGAAGCTTCCGGAACGGTAAGCATCTCTTAGCCAGTCAGAACTAATCAAAGACGCTTCAAGCTATGAGGCTATCTTAAATATAGTATTCACTCTGGCTTACCACCACGCATTGTGCGATATGTGCCAAGCAAATGTGAGTAATTAATCCTGCATCTGGTGTTTGCTTGATTATTGCTTGATAAAAGCTTTGCAAGGAGCTTGTGACTTATGAGAAGAAGTTCATGTGGAACGCTTGTTAATGTTATCTCGGACGCTTTAATGTTAACGCGCTGCGGACGGCGGGACCTCATACACCACACGTTATAAATGTGAAATATCTTATAAATAACAAGCAAAAAACTTTTTGTTTTATATAACGTAATATAAGTTATTCCTCCCGTCATGTTTTTTAAATATCGCCTTTGACTTGTATGTCAAGTCATACTATACGTAGGCAATGGAAATATATATGCAGCGCATCCGCTACGCCTGCGCCCATATATAAAACGCTATCCTCGCGCTAGCGCTAGCGCTATGAAAATACATTTATATTCATCTCTCTTTGATATGACATGGCTTTTATATAGTATGACTTGACATACAAGTCAAAGGCGATATTTAAAAAATATAACGGGAGGAATAACTTATATTATAACGTTATTGGCAGGGTTCGGCGTTCGTTTATATTAATAAGCAAAAAATATGTTAATTGCTTAATAATTCGTCGATTAAGGGTAGGGTGCACCCATAAAATAGCATTAAATCGAATTAATTTCAACAAATCGCCAAATAATGAGTATTTCGAATTAAGGGACGCCACTTCGCGCAAATTGAACCTTAAGAGGTATATTTTCAGGCAAAAATTACAGTTTGCCCGAAATGACACATTAGGGGTGTTACAGTTTGAGTATTAGGTAGGTGTAATCCCCAGAAACTGTACTTGAGAGTGCACTTCATATGTGGTCAAAGCACATCGTTATAGCCTATAGACGGGTAAGGGACCATAATATACCTTTAAGAGGTTGAGTTAGGGACACAATAAAAAATATTCAGCCATTTCTAGTGATGTATTTTCGTTTTTCGAATATTTTTCTGTTCAGGGGGTCCAAATTCTCTGGTCCTTTCCGAAAAAAAAACATTTTTCGAAAATACATCACTAGAAATGGCTGAAATTAATATATGATGTCCCTAACTCACCCTCCTAAAGGTCCATCATGGTCCCTTACCCGTCTATAGGTTTATATGCCCCCCACGGACCGAAACCCTAACTTATTTTATGACGTAAAATTGTTATCAATTTATGAAAATTCCTATACACTCGCCTAATGCATGTTATATGCATACCGTTGGAGTATATCGTGCTATGAAATTACAGTGCATTACCATACTTATCATTTTCTAAGTCCATACCACCCCCATAGGTCCCTTGGACCTTAGCAGGTGGATCATTCCTACTGGACTTCTCCAGCCTAGTCCGCAGCCTGTTCGCCTTGCCATGATAGGCCCGGCGTGCGGCTGCCGCGCTAGCCCTCTTGGCGTCCATCTCCTCATCTAGTGGCCGCATGGACGCGGGAGGAACGATCCTCAGCCTGCGGACAAGCTCCTGTCGATAACGATGGCCCTCGTTCTTCGACACGATGGTATGACAGCAAGCCCAAGCATAGACGCCAGACTGCCCATTCTGTTGTGCTTTCCCTCCTGGAAGATAACCCTTCACCACCATGCCGTTGATGCTCTCATTCACGTTGGTGTCGGTGTCATGAAGTTGCTTCAAGATGGTCTCCTTGTGGGCGAACTTCATGAACACGTCGCGGATGGCCTCGTAGTAGCCAGGCGGGTCATCCCGAGACAGGAACTTCCCATGGGGTAAGTGGATCTTCCAATCGGGCTTGCAAGACTCCACGCCACACCAAGGGTGAAAGGAGCCATCGGGGCGGGGGGCACGATGACGTCGACATGCCGCGTGGGTGGGGTCGATGTTGAAGGCGTGGTCGACGATGTTCAGCAGAGCTCCATGGATCCAGTCGGCCTTCTCGTCCTCGGTCTCGAAGCCAGGGAGGTCCTCAATCACCGCGACCGACTTGATGACGTAACGATAGAGCTTGTTGAAGTACTCGATGACGGCCTTGGAAAGTACACCGCCACTCCAATGCTTCGCTGCCCTCAAGTCCACCAACGCCTTGTACAACAACTTCTGGAGATGATTCGGGTCCGACAACTTCTCGACTGGTTGCAGTTCACGAGGCACGTCACCCACAGGATCGTTGATGGCCGCGATCATGTTCGAGTCCTCGTCGGCGGTGAACTTGGCGACGCGGGCGGAGGTGACATCGCAAGGATGGCAAAACTTGTAGGCACCAATGGACTTGACGCACAAGACCGCACCCGCGGCCTCCATGGCCTTCGAAGCACCGCGCCAATCCGGGTTCGACTCACAGTTGATCCCACGAGCTCCCCGCCAACAATCGTGTTCAGGGGGTGCAGGACGCTGGCCATGTTCATCCAAGGGTTGCTTTTCAGCACGCTCACAGGTGGCACACATCTTGTCAAAGATAGACGTTGATAAGATCTTTTTGGTGAGCGCGCCGACAAGCACGAACATTCCGCAGAAAGACGAGTACGACCGTCCAGATCCTCGATTCGGCCAGGCACAGTCACCCGTAGTCGAAAGCTGGACGGTGTCGTTCACTATATCCCCTTTCTCCATGGCCAGAATGGATTCTTGAAGGAGGGCTTCTTCACACGACTCCTTGGCCATCTCAAGTACCACTTTGCCTACTCGTTTTTGAAGGTTGCCATGTGCCGTACGGTGAAGCTTGTAGTCCACTCCCAAAGTGGTGAGGAACTTCTCCACTTTGGCAGGGGCCAGTCCAGCATTTTGTTCACCGACGGCATGCAGGGTGTTGACCTCGAAGGCCCTTGCCTCACTCTCGAGTCTCCTCGATGTAGGGAGTTGAACTCGTTCCGTACACACAGTACACGATAAGTGTATTGTGCTTGCCAGTCCATTGTTGACAACGTGGGGTTCATTGTCAACAACGGTAGGTAGCAGATGTCCTGTGTCGAGACAACATCGATATTATTTGAATATAATAGTGGACTTCATACGGATATTCTACCTACAGATATTCAAAGCATATGTTGAAAGACAAATAACATATTACAAGTTACTCCTGCTAAAGCTATACCTTTCCGGCAGATGCTACAGCAGACATCGACTTTCAGGAAGTCGAGCAAACATCCGAGATCTAACAAAACACGTTTGCCTTCTAACTTATCGTGTGCATCTTCGAATCGCAGAACTGGGTTGGAAAGCCTTTCCTGCAAAAAAGAAGGTAAACTGGCAGTTAGTTTCCAACACTGGAACGACGGGAACACAGGAACGACGGGACGGATCACGGAAAGCGACAGTACCTGCGTAAGATGCTCAGAACTGAAAGTCGTAACAGTAGACCGTTGCAGCATTCCTGAGCTCACCTTTACCCCAATATTTGGGGAAGCAACAGTCGGGGGTGCGGGTTGTGTTGCCTCTGCTGACGCCGGAACCACTGATTCACGAATTGGAGAAGCCGCTGCTTGCTCAAGGTCAGAAGCGATCTGACGAATGGGCGAACTCAAGGCAGGTCGCCCCTCAACCAATGTGGGAGTATTCTCGGGCGCCAAAGGGGCACTGTCGCTAGCGATAACATTCCCGAGCACAGGAGGAGCAGGAGCTGTCCACCTCACAACATTCATGTGGTTGCCACGGTCTCCATAGAACTTACGACGTTTGGTGAAAGGCATCAGGGTTTGTCAGCGCGTCTGTTATTTTTCTTTAAACCCGGAGTATTCTCCAGTTTTTGGGTTCACTCCAGGCCACAGTGCACGCACGGCGTTTTCCACCCAAGAAGGATGGGGAGCTCGATTTCGCTTTCCTCTCTGAAAAAATAAGCACACCCACGCACCAAGGATTTCACACAAGCGAGTGAAGTTAGTTCAAACCAAGAGTGGTTTGATAACCCATCATGTTTGCAGACATGAAACGAACGAACGAACGAAGACGCTCGTGAACAAACGAACGAAGGGGGCCACACGCACCACTTCCCTCCAGTGCGGAATCTGTTTGTAGAATATGTTGCGCCGCGTCCAGTTCCCCTCATGCCCGGCCAGCTCGCGCCCAGAGACATCATCCACTATCGACTGCACATCTGCCTTACTAGGCTTGTCAGAAATGGGGCAGAGTTCCGCGTATGCCAGAAGAAGCTCTACAGGGTCAACTAAACCTGCAGGCTCGGGAAAATCAAGGTCGGCTACGCTTACTTTTCTCTTATTACTCATAAAAACAATACAACAGGCAGGGCAACACAGCAGGCTTCGTCGTCAGCCGCAACACCTTTCGCAAGCCACACGAGCACAAGTTGTATGCATGAACCCATGATGCGACCGGTCAAAATTTTCGTCTCGATCACCGCGGCCCAAATTTCTCGATACCGTTGGACGCTCCTTGAGCAGGCCTACACAGGGATATAGGATATGTGGGGGTAATATATCCAATAAGAATACGCAAATTAGCATCAAAGTATACCATATGCCTAACAATAAATTCTTATTCGCGGCAGTTATTCTGTTTTGTTATAGAACATCGAAAATGAAACCTGGGTGCACCCTACCCTTAACATGCGCGTGACTGACGGATCCCAGTTTGACGTGACGATGACGTGACGGATCCCACATTAGTTGGCAATTGTGACGCGTCTGATTGGACACACGTCCTGAACAGAACGAAAGACGGTTGCTGTCGATGGCGCTCTCGCTGTCGATGGCGCTGTCGATAAGCATGAAGGCGCGTTGCGTTGGACCCTCCCGTCTCCTCTTCTGTATCAATGCTGGACTTCGGGTTTAGGCTTAGTTATTATGGGCTCTGACTAGCCCCTAGCCTGACCCTGCTTCCGTTTCGTGTCCGTGACATCCTAGCACTGTACTGTACAGTAGTACAGTACAGTAGTACAGTCATTGTTACTGTCTGGGTTTCCGAGAGCATAAAGCTCCGGCCAGACACTGTTTATGTGATTATCAGTTTCATGCTTAGCAAGCTTAGCCGGACAGCGTATCTGTCTTCCTCGCAGGTTATAGGCCGCACCGGCTTTCCGGTGATTCTGATGATGGCACAGCGCCTTGCTGTTGCCATGTTCGGCTAAGTAGGACGTAGGAGGGGTTGAGCGCCCACTTGGGCGGTGGTGGATTGCTCTTGCGGTATGGCCTTTTAGCTTGGCAGTGATGGCGGCACGCATTGTGCTCGCCTTCGCTGCGCAGGAGATCAGTTAGTGGCGGATTATTTTATTCTACAGAAGCATCGTCGCAGCGAGAGTTATTCTGTTTCGTGCGCCGCTGGCTCCGGCGAGGTCGTTCCACACGTGGCTGAATTTTGGCCGCTCTCATGGTTTCGCTTACGACCTGTGGATTTTGATCTGTCGACTGAGGCTTCTACGAACCATCTGGCCGCTGTAAGCGTTCTTCCACCATCTCCCTGTTTAGCTCAACCTCCTCCCCTGTCTCTTCATCATGGTAACCACAGAAAATAGATCGACGCGGTCTCGCGTCCGTAGATTAGAAACGATTTTTGATGACGTCGGTGCGCAGCACGCTGCGACTCCACACACTCCGCAGCTGCCAGCTCCGACCACCGCAGCTGCGAGAGAGATTTTGGACAAATGTAAACAATTGGCACGTGACAGTTTCGACCGAAAAGTTGCCAAAACCGTTGCCACTAAAATTCTAGGCGACAAATCGGAGCGCTTTGCGGGAACAGAGGTGGACGCTGTGGACATTTTTTCACAATTAATGCATGAGCTCCGCACACAGTTTGTGCTTCAGTCGACGGCGTTTGCTCCCCTGTTTGACTTGACTGACATGGCAGTTGAGGCCAGGCATGAGGCAAATGAACTGCTGCTCTCGGCTCTGACATTCCTGGCTCGCCCTGGCTCGCCTGCCCGTGACTGGCTTGAGGCCTCTGGGTCCGACGTTCCTGGAGATGGCAAGCGCGCTGCCCTTGAGGTGGTGCGCATGCTCCAGGAGCGTTCGGAACCCTTTGACTCTTTTGAGTTGCTGCTGGCGGTCCGCATCCCCAGCAGCAAAGATCCAACGGTACAGCAGCTGTCCGGTCACGGGCAATCGGCGCATGGTGCACTCGGAGGTGCACACGTGATCGGCGTCGACGATGACGTCCAGCGACTCCTTCGTGTCGATGGTCTCCTCGTCGCTGCCCTCACGGGTCTGCTGCAGCCGCTCCATGCAACGCCAGATGCGTTCGAGATCTACGGGCTCGTTGGTATCACGCGGAGCACGTTTGCGCGCCATCGCGGTTCGAACGTGGTCGGCGTTCACGCGCCGCGGCATACGACGCATCGGCGGTGCATATTCGGATGCGTTAAGCTTATTTTTTCAAAATATACGTTTTACACCTGCAGCGACAATGTCAGACGTGCACGCAGCGCGCTCGCGCAGTTCACTCGAGTCTCGCGCGCTTGAACAGCCTCGTAATCTACGAAATCGCAGCAGTCGCTAAACTTTTGTTCGGCCTCGCGTTTCGTGCCCGTCGGCAGTACGGCGATCACGCGATGCAAGCCAACGTCTCTCAGCGCGCGGCATCGGGCTGAGAACACGGCGCTCCGTCCCACATCCGGGGTCGCGCAGCACCACACGACACGCTGTCCCCGCCGGATGTCCGCCGTCACAACGTCGTACACCTCGCGCTCCGGCACGGCGTCGCGGTATCGACCGTCGGAGTTCGGACAAGCCCGCATCGTGTCGATGGCGGCGCAGTCCAGCTGCACGGTGTGCGTCTGAGGCATGGCCATCGCCACGGCGTGCACGAAAACCGATCGCAGATCCTCCTCGCGGCGGGCTTCCTCGGCCACGGAATCCGTGTCGTCGCGCGGGCGCTTCAAGCTCGGGCACGCGTACCGCTCGATCATCGCGCGTTGATCGCGCAAACGGCGCAGCACCACAAACCGCGGAACGCAAAGCTTGTTCACGCCGCACACCACGTGCGCGCCCATGTAGTACTCGCGCGAGGCACCCACGTGAGTCGTCAGCAGGCTGCGCGTCTGACGCACGCTGAACAGGTGCACCACCGCCCTTTCGGTACAGTCTGAACGTTTCGCGTCGTCGATCAGACGCTGGCACACTTCGGGCGGCCAGTTCGTGGTCGGCAGGCAGTACTTGAAACGCGTGGCGTCGATGCGCGCGTTGGGGTAACGACCCCGTCCGGTGTCCTTCAACAGGATGCTAACCGCGGAGCCGGCCTCGCGACAGGACTCCCCCCACCGAGCGGGCACGTGACGCACATTCGCGAGCACCGGTTCAAATATGTCTCCCTCGTCGGCAAACGCGACGCTCGGCGTTGGTGGGTTCGCGACGGCCATCTGTCGAGTTCAACATGCAGCACGCGCAAGTGGTGCGACGCGCTGGGCGTCTAAATAAGCCCGCGCCGGGTCGAGGCTAATATAAATAGCCGCGCAGCGGTGGGGAGCACCTGATGTTGCGCGCGCTCGTGCCTCTATTGTTGGTGCGGTGCGCAACTCACTTAGCACACGCGTCCAGTTTCGACCAAAGCCACCAGTTTGTGCCCGTTGGATACGGACCGTGTTTTGCGTATCCCGAGCTCGACAACTACAACGGCACCGCGGTGATCACGCGCGGATTCGTGTGCACCTCCGTCGATCCTACTTTCGACATCTTGGTGGACGAGTGCGAAATCGCTTGCGGCACGACCGCATCCTGTGCCGCGTACCATCACGACGGAGCGCGTTGCGCGCTGTTTTTTGCCTCCAAAGGCGACCATACTAACGTGTGCGCGTCGTTATACAACGACAGTTCGGTGGCGGTACGTTCGTTGCCTGCGTTTCCGAATTTTGACGCAGTGGGTGACGTCTTATACTGGCACGGTTACTCGGAGTTCGGCGATATGTACGAGTCCTACCCCTGCATGACGCGCTCGTAAATGCCGCGTAAAAAACGCGCACCGACGCGAAGGGACCCATGCGTTTCCAAATCGTAAGCCTTGCTCTTTACCACTGCACTCTGTTAACATTTGTAATACGCGCTCGGGCCGCGCGCTACGAAGAACGGGGTTACGGACCGTGCTACGCGCATCACGCAAACTCCACGTACACCTTGAACGACGACGCGGAGCTCTCGCGCTCACCTACCTGCGCGGTAACGGCCACCGCCGAGACGCCACCTGAGGAAGATATAACGTTCGTCGATTGCCGCGACGCGTGTTCACATACGTCCGCATGCGCCGCCTATTATCACGAAGGTCGGACGTGCATGCTGTCCATGCACAACGCAACAGCAACCGTGACGTGCGCGGCATGGGAGTGCGTCCCCGCGACGTGCTACGTCCGCCTGAAACCCGCCGCGGCCAACTTCGACCCAGAGGCGCATCGCGTGTACGCCGGCATTCTGCAGAGTCCGTCCTTCTTTCACAGTCGCGCGTGCTACGTGAAAGCGGAATGAGATTGCTCGCCGCGTGCGTGTGTTGCGTGTGCGCGTTACGCGGCGCTCGGGCGGATCTGACGTACATGATGGACAACATAGCTGACCCTTTTTACAACTACGGGTACCGGGCGCAAGAGACTAGACCCTTCGAAGATTCCAGCGGTAACGTTTTCAGCCAGGCAGCCGCGGTCAAAAACAATCTTTACTACGGCACCAGTTCCGCGCATTACACCTTATCCGGTGGAGCGCAGTACAAAACGCATTGTTTTCCTACAATACAAACGGATGGCTATCTAAAGTACATGCGCTCGCACTGGACCGCTTGGCGAGAAAATTCTAACAACTGCTACGTAAATACAAGAGACCTTTACAATTCAGGAAGGTTCGCAAATATGAACACCGATGCTGATAACCCACCGTACGACGGCAATACGTATCACCAGCCTAAGGCTGGCGAATGCTGGCAAATGCCGCAAACGAGGTACACCCCAGAACGCGAAGGATTTTGCAACGCGTACGCCGGACCCGGTATAATAGAATGCGGAAGACGTGGACGAGGCGTGTGGCTGCGATGTATAGGCTGTGCGAGTGTGCTGCTAGCGGGTCCTGTGCAGAACCATGCGGGTACGTCATCCACCGACTCGCACGACGGTCAAGCATACCCTTACGGCGGCACACCGTATGCTGATAACATACCGACCGCCTCAAACGTGCCCCTAACCGCGGACAGCGTCGACGCAAAGTGGAGATGTGCCGACTACTGCGACATGTCCCTGGATTGCATCGGGTTTTATTACACGGCTTACGTCTGCGATCTGTATTCCATTCTGACAAATGACGAATACCGCAACCAAGCTTCGAACGGTAACTCGCGTGGCCGGTACACCTTTAAAGAGGTTTACTACAAAATGTCCCAAACTACCGGCGCTAGCGTGGTCAAGTACGCGGCCAAAACGCAAACTCGCTCGTCGCAAAGCGATTCCTTCGACGCAACCGTTTTGCCGTACCTAATGGCGGTGCAGGACGCAACCTCCACGTTTGGTTGGGTGAATGGGTACCCGCGGGAACCGCTGACGTGCTATAAAAGTACCCAGACGTCGGGTAAACACGCCTTTTTAAACTACTACCGCGATGAGGACACGATGGAAAGTATCAGCGGATACGCGCCGAAAGAAACACAATGCGCCCCTCCTGGCATATGTTTTTTGCGCATGACGTACAATCCTAATTTGCCGGCGTACCCTTCGCCGCCACCGCCCAGCCCGCCTCCGCCATCGCCGTCGTCTCCGCCGCCGTCGCCCCCGCCACCGAAACCACCCTCGCCACCACCACCTTTACCTCCTCCGCCCTCGCCACCACCTCCTTTACCACCGCTGCCCCTCCCCCCACCGCCTTCACCTCCACCGCCATCATCTCCACCTCCTCACCTCCTCCGCTACCTTCGCCACCGCCGCCCTCGCCACCACCGCCGTTCCCCCGCCGCCCACACCTCCGCCGCCATCACCTCCGCCACCGCGTCCACCCCCGCCACCACCGTCGCACAGACCGCCAATGCCGGGCCCACCTCCCAGTCCACCTCCGCCGTCTCCGTTCATGCCTCCACCGCCTTCCCCACCACCCCAATCACCGCCTCCGCCCCGGCCTTCGCCGCCACCCAGCCCCCCACCTTCGCCAGCGCTGTCGATCACCTCGCATCCCCCTCCGCTCCCGGCCGTGTTTGCCTCCGCCACCCACACCACCACCTTCGCCCCCTCCACCTCCGCCCGTGCCGCCCCAAGCGCCGCGCTACACCCCGAACGCTCCACCGGTTGGCGAGCCCATATGCCTGGCGGAAGATGAGGGTGTCGTCGCGGGAACGTACCCGTCTCCGTTCGCGGATGTGACGCAGCTGCGGTTTATGGATTACACACCTTTGTCCTACCCCTTCGAACAGTATCAACCCTTCTCCGATTTGACGTCCTCGGGTAAATACGTCGCGGAGCTGCGGTGGACGCCAACCTCCGACGACGTGGAGCGCGTGTTGGGAGGGTGCCCGGCACCCCCCGTTCAAGAGGTGTGGCGTTTACAGGTGTATGTCCCGGAGTACAGCGACATATTCTCCATCCGTTTGGGTGACACCGACGTGCTGATCGTGGAGCTTAACGACCCGTACGACGCGGTCGCGAGTCAATGCACCACTCGCGGCGTGTACGACGGTCAGACGTTGCGCGACTCTTTAGGCTGGGACGCCAACGCGGGCACGATACCCGCGTTGTTTTGCCGTGCGTGCAATCTCGGTCGGGATCCCAACAGCGTCCGGGACAATCCGCACGGTATCGACGTGACGTTGGTCTCCGACTCGTGCTGGGCGATCACGCCTGTCGACGACAGGGACAACAGGCACTCCTACCACGGTTGCAGCGCGTCCAATTTTCAGGGCCGTGGATTTTACTACTCCGGGTACGCGGATAAAAAACTCTGCCACTGGCCCACGACTTTGAACTCTGTCTCCTACTGGCCGTACAACTCGGCGGTGCACGCGCACTGCCGTGTGTCCAACGGCGCGTGGGGCGACCCGCGTTTACAAGCCGATTACAACGATTTTCGCGGTGGCGGGTTCACGGGTTATCGTTCGTCCGGCATGGCCAAAGCGTACGCTAACCGTGGCTTTGTTTTGGAGCGATCCGTGCAGCGCCGAGACGGCGGAGCAGCGATCATGACACCACGCCTCGGTGTTGGGAAATTTGGCACCTGCACCGAACGGCATTACGACATCGGCGTGCGGTACGCCTACATGCTGATACACGCCACCAGCCTGCGATGTCTGGATTACATACTGGATTACACAGCATCGGGTAGCTACATAACACTCAACGACGACTACACTGTCAACTCGTGCATGCTTTTTGATTTTTTGTCACTTAACAACGAGCTGCAGCTGCTGAATCCTTTGGACGACACCGACAGCTTTAGCGGGAATGACCAATCTAGCGGGGACGAACCGGTATACTTGAACCACTTGTGCGTCGCAAACCGCAAGAACAAGGCGCACGCGCACGACAGCGACGGTCGTCTGATCGAACTGGAAGTGTGCGAACACTTCGACCGTGAATTTACCAACGTACAGTTCGTGACCACCAACGTGAACGACGATTACTACGCGGGAATGAGCGTCGTGGAAAATCACCCGCGGGTGCGTGTGAAAATGCGCAACGGGGACGACACCT
>LGRX02002216.1:0-23231 GCA_001247695.2 Cymbomonas tetramitiformis
CGTCTCTGTTCGCATGGGGCGGGGTGCTGAACCTCAAGCACGCGGCAAGAGGATTCTGGTCCGACGAGCTACGGCATCTACACATCACGCACCTGGAGTTGGAGGCCGTGTACAAGACGGTGCAATCCTTCCTGAGAGAGCTCACCGGCAAGGTGGTGCGCCTCTACTGCGACAACCAGGCGGTGGTGGCCATGCGCTCGCACTTCACGTCGCGCAACCCGGAGCTGATGCGGCGGATGCGGCGCCTGTGGATCCTGCTGGACTTAAACGACATCGAGCTCCAGGCGAGGTACATCATAAGCGAGGCAAACGAGTGGGCCGACCGCTTGTCTCGGGACCGGGACCTGGACGACTGGCGGCTGAACCGCAGGTGGTTTCAGTGGGCGGAGCGGGAATGGCACCAGCACACCGTGGACCGCTTCGCCTCGGAGCTCTCCGCCCAGCTGCCGCCCTACTACGCACAGTGGCACGACCCGGGGTGCGAGGGCGTGGTCTCTTTGGCCTTTTCCTGGCTAGGAGAGGTCAATTGGGTCAACCCCCCGTGGTGTCTCCTCGACGAGGTGGCGCACAAGCTGCGGGAGGAGAAGTGCGCCGCCACGGTGGTGGCGCCCTACTGGCCGGGGCAGATGTGGTTCCAGCAGCTGGAGGCCATGGCCGACGAGGTGGTGATCTTGCCCCGGGGCAGGGACTTCTTTACTCCCAGCCGGCTGGGAGGGTCCGAGCTGCTCGGGGCCTCAAGCTGGGACGGCATCATGTTCCGCATCTCCGCCTCCCGGTGAGCCATTACCTGCAGGATGGGAGGCGGGCAGCCGGGCAGGCGCCGCAGGCAGGGCTGGCGAGTGGCCTCAAGGTGAAGGTGTACTGGCCCCAGGATGATGCCTGGTACACCGGCACCGTGGGTGACACGGGGTCGGACGGCCTAACCCACATTGCCTACGAGGATGGAGACAAAGAGGACCTGGACATGAGCAAGGAGAGGTATGAGGTGCTCCCGGCAGCGGTGCAGGAGGTGACTGGCTGGGATGCGGCGCTTCAGGAGCGTTGGAGAGGAGAGCTGGGGGACAGCTCCCTCACTGAGCTGGCAGTGCAGATGCAGGGGGCAGCATTGGGCGGCAAGACGGTGGGCAACTACCGGCCGAAGGCTCGGGCCTTCATGGCGTTCTGTGAGGCGGAGGGCAGGCAGTGGCTTCCGGCAACAGGGGCCACGGTGAGGCTGTACATTGCTCACATGCTGGACAAGGGCACGGTGCAGGCGTCCAACATGCAGCCCTACCTATCCGCCATCAACAACTACCACGAGGACATGGGGTTCCCCGGGCCTGCCAAGGGCCGGGCGATCTCCAGAGCAGTGAAGGGCATGGCCCGCCTCCAGGTGCAGGTGGCTGAAGCCGCGGGTGAGGAGCAGACGGTGCGGACCTGGCTGCCTGCCAGGCATGTCTCGGCGGTGCATGCGCACGGGCTGGGGCTGGAGCCGGTGGGCCGGGCAGCTACGGAGCTGCTCAGGGCGTGCACCTACGTAGTGTTTGCCTTCGTCACCTTCGGCCGGCCGGAGACGGGCGTCTCCATGCGCAGGGAGCACATCAGCATCACAGGTGATGACATCTCCGTGGTTCTCCACAAGGAGAAAGGCAGGGGGCACGTGCGCCTCAGGAGGAGGCTTACCATCCCCGCAGCGGGGGTGGCGGGGCTTGTGCAGCTCCTGCAGCACTGGCAGCAGGTGCGGGATGCCTGTTGGGGGCATCGCCCGGTGACGGGCTCGGAAGTGCAGGGCAGCTACTGGAGGCTGCCGTGGGAGCAAGGAAAGCTCCAGTCGGCGCAAGCTAATGGCTGGGTGCAGTTGGCATTGGGGAGGCTGGGGTGTGTCCCTCCGGAAGGGGGACACTTCTCTGGCCACATCACCCTCGCGCCTGGGGGGGTAGCGCGGTTGCGGCATCGGGACCGGAGGCCCAGCACAAGGAGGCGCTAGCCAGTTCGCATGGCCGGTGCGAGGGCTGGGCGCAAGGGAGACGCATGGAGGCGATGCACCAGCGAGTGCAGGAGGGGGTGCGGCTGCACCACAATTCATCTTGGTGGCGCACGTGGCTGAGCACAATTTGAAGAGACCGGGCGCGTTGGAGGCGGAAGCATTCGATGCGATGGTATGGGCGCGTGGCCGGGGCTTGAAGGAGCATGTGTGCAGCCTCGACGCGCGGCCGGGGCTTGAAGGAGCATGTGTGCAGCCTCGACGCGCGGCCGGGGCTTGAAGGAGCATGTGTGCAGCCTCGACGCGCGGCCGGGGCTTGAAGGAGCATGTGTGCAGCCTCGACGCGCGGCCGGGGCTTGAAGGAGCATGTGTGCAGCCTCGACGCGCGGCCGGGGCTTGAAGGAGCATGTGTGCAGCCTCGACGCGCGGCCGGGGCTTGAAGGAGCATGTGTGCAGCCTCGACGCGCTGCCGCCCACGGAGGAGGCCGCCGAAGCAGGAGGACTGGTGGGTGCTCGCCCAGCTGGCGCGGGAGTGGGTTGCAGAGATGCAGATCTTCGCCCGCGGCAAAGGGATGGGGGGTGGCGGGGGTGCTTCCCGGACGTGCGGGTCACACGAAGCTTTTTACACTGAACAGACTAAAAACATATATTAGAAGTGAAAAAGTACTAAAATAATAGCAGACTAGCCACTTGGGCTCTCGGATGTCCACTGCTAAACTCGAATTACACAGGCTGGGTTTTGCGTTTCTTCGTTGCAGGGGAAGAGAGCACCAAGCTGCGTGCATCAAGCTGCACGATACCGTCTTTTAAAAGCTCACGAAAGTAGGTCAGGTGTTGGGCATCTTCCTGTGTCATAGTCCTACCCTGGATAAGCATAGCCTCAATCTTGAGCCGCTCTATCTAACTGCTTTCGATGACAACCTGCCTGCAGCTGGCGAATGAAGAAGCCGCCGGCTTGTGGGGCTGAGATGCGAACTCACTCCACTCCTCGTGTGCCAGTGCAAGTTCCTTAGCCTGTTTGGCTACGTCCGCTTGAAGAAAAGCAAGCTGAGCTTCGAGAGCTTGGAACTTACACATGGAAACAACCTAATTAACATGGAAACAACCTAATTTTAGGTTGTTTCCATGTGTAAGTTCCAAGCTCTCGAAGCTCAGCTTGCTTTTCTTCAAGCGGAAGTAGCCAAACAGGCTAAGGAACTTGCACTGGCACACGAGGAGTGGAGTGAGTTCGCATCTCAGCCCCACAAGCCGGCGGCTTCTTCATTCGCCAGCTGCAGGCAGGTTGTCATCGAAAGCAGTTAGATAGAGCGGCTCAAGATTGAGGCTATGCTTATCCAGGGTAGGACTATGACACAGGAAGATGCCCAACACCTGACCTACTTTCGTGAGCTTTTAAAAGACGGTATCGTGCAGCTTGATGCACGCAGCTTGGTGCTCTCTTCCCCTCCAGCGAAGAAACGCAAAACCCAGCCTATGTAATTCGAGTTTAGCAGTGGACATCCGAGAGCCCAAGTGGCTAGTCTGCTATTATTTTGGTACTTTTTCACTTCTAATATATGTTTTTAGTCTGTTCAGTGAAAAAAGCGGGTGGACGCCTTCCTCCGTCAGGAAGCGTCAGCGGTCACCGTCGCCGGATCTGGGGGTAGGCGTTGCCCCAGGGGGAGCTTTACCCCTGCTGGCGGGGGCACCGCCCGGGGCTCCGGATTCGAAGGCGGGAAGGAGGGCGGACCTGGCCTTTTGTTTGAGGGCATTGCCGCGGGACGCTCTCACCCAGGCGCTGCGGTCGGGCGCTGCGTCGGAGGACGTCGGCAAGCCTCCAGGTGTGGGCCCTCTCCTGGGGGCGGGGTACCTGACCCCCTCTGCCCGGTGATTCCCAAGCACAATACGGGGCGGCCTGCTGGAGCATGACCTGCGGGCATACCCCATGGAGGAGGTGGTGGGCCGCGGGGAGAAGCGCGCGGTGATCGAGGGCAGCTAACATGGCCGCGCCGGGAGCCGAAGGACCAGTGCACGACGCTGCTGGAGTGGAGGAGGGAGACAGCTGACGAGGTGACGCAGCACAGGCTCAGGATGTACTAAAACATTCGGTTCGTGGCGAAGGTAGCGGTGCGAGGCTTCCAAGCTATGATGACGCTTTGCCCGGGGATATGCCCGGGGCGCAGCCCTGGTGAAGGCAAGGCATATATAAGTAGCCCTGGTGACGGCAAGGCATATATAAGCAGCCCTGGTGAAGGCAAGGCATATATAAGTAGCCCTGGTGACGGCAGGGCATATATAAGTAGCCTTGGTGACGGCAAGAGGCATAAGCAGCCCTGGTGACGGCAAGGCATATATATAAGCAGCCCTGGTGACGGCAAGACATATATAAGCAGCCTGGTGAAGGCAAGGCATATATAAGTAGCCCTGGTGAGGCCAAGGCATATATAAGCAGCCCTGGTGAGAGGCAAAGGCATATATAAGCAGCCCTGGTGAGAGGCAAGGCATATATAAGTAGCCTTGGTGACGGCAAGGCATATATAAACAGCCCTGGTGAAGGCAAGGCATATATAAGTAGCCCTGGTGACGGCATATATAAGCAGCCCTGGTGAAGGCAAGGCATATATAAGCAGCCCTGGTGAAGGCAAGGCATGTATAAGCAGCCCTGGTGAAGGCAAGGCATATATAAGTAGCCCAGGTTCCGGCGCCGCCTTCACCGATTGCATCCTCTGCCGACGGACTCGTCGGTAAGACACAGTAGTAACCGAGGTGACGCCTACGTCACAGTAAGTAGCAACCGCTGTCAAGTCAGCCGAGTCGCAGATTTCGCCATAACTTGCGGACAATTCGGCAGCGCACGCCATTTGGATCATCAGGTCTCAGTCAACGTTTCAACAAGTGCGTCGTCTTAAACCCGGCTCCGACGGTCACCAAATACAAACCCCATCCCGAGAGGGAACTCTCCAACGCAAAAAGAAAAGGTCGTTTCGGAAAGGGAGGGCACCATGGAGGAGCATGGATTCATCACCCAGTGTTAGGCCAAAATCACCTCTTTTAACAACACTTTCCAGATTCAATATGCAATTGCGTGATGTGTTAAATATGGACTTGGGTCACGTGGCTCAGTTGCGGCTGAAGGGTCTCGGACAGCACTTCCTTTTGCTTGAGCCGCATCGCAAATAATCGTCGTGGTGAGCAGAGCTCCTGACCCAGCGAACGCGGTGCCGCCGTGGAACTGCAGCAGGCCGCTTTTTATAACACTGTCGACATTTCAGACAAAACTCTGTGATGTGTGAAAATATGGACACGGTTTCGGCTTAACACTCAGTGGTTCCATATCCATCGGTGCCATGCGTACATCTGCGAGCAAAAGGTCAATGCAACAGGTTGTTTGAAGTATCCGCTACATCAGACCGGTTTTGATCACACTTTCCATATTTAAGACGAAATATCAAGATGAAACAGCAAGCATACCTCTTCATGGATGTGGATTCTGCCGGAGATGCACCAGGAACCGGAAACCCCAGCGTGCAGCAAGGGGCGAGTGAAGGCCTTAGGTTTCCTGGTAAGCATGTCCAGTGGCAGCCAAGCGACGCCCAACACCATTGGGTCCTGGTCAAGCAAGGTCCCCACCCTCGTCATTCACCCACAATTTATGTTCTACGCAGCCCTGTTATTCATATCATACTGTCAACAAATTATGTTATACTTTTATAAATATATATTGATCCACGCTCATCCCTCTGCCACGTCGCACTGCTCAGCATGTGTCAGATCGGGCAAGTTGCCAGTGTAGCCCATCGCGAGATGCATGCCTACACATGCGCGTCTATTCCATGAGCATCAAGCTGACCCTTGAAGGTGATGTCTCGACTCACATGCGCCCACCCCTTGCAACGGCGAGTGTCAATTGGTGAACCGCTGTCACGACACACATGCATGCACGCACATACGTTGCAAGACATTTGCGGCACACAGACATTGGCTTCCACCGAGTATCCTACAATATTTGTGATAGGAATCTTTGCAGTGTTGCATTAATCTGCAAAGCGCCAATTCCGTTGCGTCGCCCTCTCTTTGCACATTGAATTATAATGAGAAAACGTCATATCTTGAGAAAATCTAATATCTTGAGAAGTGGGTGTTTCCGAGCCAATAGGTATAGGCATACTTGACCCCCCCTCCCTCCCGCCCCCTCCTTCGCGTGTGCTCATTCGAATATCGATTCGCTCGCGCGATGTTGAATGTGGCCACCGCTAGACTGGAGATCGACCGGTAATCCCCACAAACAGGTCTCGAAGAGGTCCCCCGCGAATGCACTGCCACCGGGCAATCGAGCCGGAGCGCTGTGGCGGAGACTCTGTGGCGGAGACTCTGTGAATGCATTCTGTTCAGATTATAGCGTGGTGCAATTTGAGTGGTTTCCGCGCCGCTTTCACCGAGCTACGACTTGCGTCGGACGTAGAGGTGACACGCCAGCACACACGATGGTTCAACTGCACTGGTAATCTAATATTTAGGGTCCTGAACCGACAGAGGCCGCAACTCTTGCCGTTCGCCTACTTCGCCCGCGCCTTCCACCCAATGCCTCCATTCTATTTCCCCGGACACTTGGGCAGATGCACGTATCTGTTTTGAATGACGATTCCAACTCACAGAAGCTGCGCAACTTTTGTAACAAGGTATATGACATAGCTTCGGGCGACTGCCAGAACAGAGTTTTTGTTCCGCAGATTCGGGAAGGCAACATCTCGGTGCAGAAAAGGAGTCTGCGTTAGAACTTTTACATTGAATCCGCACATTTCGAAATCACTTCTCAATCTCAATCTCAATGGATGGGGATGCAGGGATGACGGGACCTTGAACATATCGAGATCTAGAGCAAGCAGCATGATACAGCGGTTTTTGAGCTCGTAGGCCTCGGTGACGGAGGTCTTCAGAAGTGGCACCTCCGTGTCCCGCCATTTGGGAGTCAGCGTCGACTTCTTCACAGTTGTCTTCCGCTGCTTCAGAATTGTCCTGTGCGCCAGCCTCCCGTCCGGCACTTTGACGCAAGTGGTTCCCTCCTGTCCTCCAACAACGGAACATCCATTTCTCGATTTCTGTCAGGACGACCCCGTGCGTCACCTCTCTTGTCCTTATGCCTTTGGAAAAAGTCGAACAACAGATTTCTATGGTGGCCTTGTCATGTTTCAAAATGGTCACAGCTCATTCACGTTCTTGTTCCCGGCTGTCCTTTTAGCCCCCTGACAAAGGTTCTTCTTCCCATCGTGTTCAAATTAGAGCGTAATGGAATTTTAGTGGTTGTGCGTTCGGACTCTGTGACCTGGTGACAGTCGAGCGAGTGTGACATACGGCGGCTCAAATTAGACTAACTCATAAGTGTAGATAATGGTCTGGATCCACCTAGGCCGCAGCTGTGTTCCTTTTGCTTTACCGCATCTCCCATCGTAGAGACTCTGTTGCTCTTGCTAGACAACAAAGGATGCCGATGGACTTTCTTGGAAAAAAAAATTATTCACCCGTGAACTGGTAGACCAAAATATCTAATGAAAGGTATGCACTGCTGCTTTTGGTCAAGGAGAGACTTTTGCGAAAGAGAACATCGGCAATTAAGCCCGGAGCGGATCGCATTCGCTTGGAACCCCATCGGGAGCTCGGGGAGGCCCTAGGGACTGCAGAGCACTGAAGCTCATTTTCTGAGGGCGAGAACTCGGGCAGAGAAGCCGGCTTGAGTCTCGGGCAAAGTTGCGGCAGTTCGAATTCCGTCACACGTGATGCATGTATGTGTCACACAGAAATGCAACGAAACCATAGTCGAACAATGAGTTCGGAACTTTCTGCCACGTGCCAAAAACAAACTGGGCAACGAAATCACGGATGCCTGAGATTGAAATTGCGACTGCGGCCGCGGCCGAGACTGAGGCGCGCACCGGTGGTTTGTGGGAAGGCAGTCCCCTGCGAACACAATGTACGGGTTGCTAGACCGCCGGCCAAACATATCAGTCTCGGATGCTCTCACGACAGCACTCAACTCGGTGATTTTCAGGTAGATGGGGTTCCCTGCCCATGTCACACCCCAGTCCGTGGCCCCGCCCCCCAATCAGTGGCAACAAGCAGATATCACATCCACTCAACACACCGCCCCTCCGTCTGAGAGCCTCAGTAGCGCAGTCCAGCCACGTTTCAGCGCCCCCAAAACCGCGTGCATGCCTCATCGAGGTACTGATTCAGTTGAGCCCAGCTCACTTCAAAACTTCCTCTTGAGCAGCGTGATGCCGTGAATATTCCCAACGCGATCCCCCTTCTGATCGGCACCGTGATGCCAACGCCATGTTCGTCAGCTCCAATCATTACTCCCCACGCAGGCCATAGGCTTGAGGGTAGACGCAAATGCAACAGGGAGCAACGGGCAGCGGTGGATGCCAATCTACGGCCTGTGAGATGCAACAAATGCGGTCGTGCCAAAAAGCGGAAGCAGCACATCACGACGGAATGGTCAATGTCACTCGAACATGGCGACCCTCTGCTTGGAACGGGTTGCACACTTGCCTATCACGGACACAGGCTGAAAGCGCATGGCAGAGAGTGTGAATGAGGCAGCCACTGGTTTGTGCACGCTCATCCCAATGTCCGGAATCTGCGAACCCAGTTCCCGCCCGTCCGCACACCCCTCCCCCCCTTCACAAATGCACGACATCATTTGTGTGCCACGTCGGTCAGTTTCCAGCGGTCATGATGGATGCGTGCAACCCAGGTATAAATATTTTTGGCGGTGTTTGCGGTGTACCTACGACATGCATTCTGATATAAGCAGGTTGCTGGAGGCGAGGCATCCAAGATTCGGGTGGCTCTCTTATTGTTCGCCAATATTGCGATGCGCATTTGTACATACAGCTTGGTGGCTCGTGGCGCAACCATTTTCATGATGTATTCAAGGATCAGCTAGCACATCGCTTGAAAAGGTCGGCGGCATAAGTGAATGAGGTGACACCCACCGCCGCATGGTGGGACATTCTTGGGTATTTCTTCATGGGATTGATAGGAAATCAAAGTTGAGACTTCACGTTCAATTGAAATGTATTAGGGGGCGACGGATACCAACACCCCCCGCAGGCGGGTGGCAATCACAACATGGTAGCCTTCATAGTCCCTTACATCTCGATTCACGTTATCATCAAACCTTCAATTCGTACTCACTCCTGATGTATCGTATGGGGGTATACTTGGAGACATCGGTATCGACAAGATTCTTCAGATCTCAAAGCTTCTTAACGAAGAGGAAGCTAAAGCGGCGTCGGTGAAGTAGCATCCGAAACGCTTGAAAGCATAGTGCAATCTAGAGGGTCTCAAGGTGTTCAGATTTTCAGACTCTCTGCATGCATTTAGAGGCCATCTAAATGCTAAATGTAGTTAGAGAATTTAGAGGGTGTCTAACTGCATTTAGAGAGAGTTTTAAATGTAAATGTATTTAGTCTCTCACCAACTAAATGTATTTAGAGAGGCCTCTAACTGCTAGAGGGTTTCTCGCTAGATTTAGAGACCCTGCGCCGACTGGATTTAGAGACCCTCTAAATGCATATGGTGTCGTCGACAAGTCACCAGTAAAAAAGGCGCATTCGAATTACAAGCTATGCAAATCACGCCAATTTCTGCGGCAGGACTTAGACGGTCTGCAAATCTGAGCGCTCGAAATGCCCCTGAATCCGTGGATATGTTGAAATTCTGAGCTTTGCGCATCTGCAAATGATCATGTTCTGAGAATAGGAGCTTTGTACCATGGTGTAGGAGGTCTGCTCGAGGGAGCCCTGCACCAGGGAGTGCTTCAGAATCCGGTCACTCCACCCCGGCCCCGCGGAGTAGGTGGCAACCTGCTCCTTTAGCTCGTCCTCCTGTTCCGGGCAGACATCCCGAAGCACTTCAGGACCATTAGGCAGACATCACGAAGGACCACTCTAGCGACTTTACCTCGCCCAAAATCTGGAAATCCATCCAACCTGAGGAGAGACGTGTCGGGCGATTCGAAACACCCCTATTCAACACTGAGCCCTCTCGTTCGAAAGCCTTTAGGGATGCTCCCACAACAACGTGGCATCGGAGCTCGGGATCAAGTTGTCACGGTCGCAGTTGCAGGTGGGCAGGGCATTGGACGAAGGAATGCCATTCCGCCGCATGATTGGCCATCGCAGATTTGGCGCCAAAACACTGACACATATGCCACGCGCGTGACCGTGTCATAACGCGACCTCTACTCGGCGACGACTCTGCGCAGCCACACTGCGTGAATCGACCAAGAATAAGCCTCGGAGATAATTTATGAACAATGGCGGCGCCTCGCGAACGTCGGCTTCCGCGGCTCCTTCTGATCGTCGATGCGATCTTCAATTCTTTCAAATATTCACCTACCATGCATGACGTACCCACCGTGATGCCACTGACCGGGAGCATTGAACGAGGGACGCAGCCAGGCAACGAGCCAGGGGGCAGATCTACCACGAGGAGTGCACTGGCTAGAGGGCGGGTTGTCTGGTGACGACAAGATTGAGCCAGAGAGCCATTATCTCTAGTTTGAAAAGAGTTCAAGATCGCCCAGCGCTAATACTTTGGCACATGGCGCCTAGCTGGAACCTTTGGATCGTACTTGTCATGTATCGCGAATACAGCGTTCGGCGCTCACCTGCTCAATGTCCACGACGGAGGAGGCACGAGACTCAAAAGCGACGAAGTTGTTCACGAGACTCAAAGCCGCCTTGCCGGCAGACCCGGGACTCAAAGTGCTTGCAATTCTCTGGTGCAACCGTCACCCCCACTTCAAAATCTTATTATTATGGTCCTTGGGATCCGATGGCGTTTATAGAATTCTTTTGGTGGCGATGCTCCACCACGTGGCACGGGGGGGTTAAATGCCTTGCAACGAGCTCCCCGGATGCCGTGTGCATGCTGCCAAAACCATGCTGATGAGGGCAAGGCTCCCTAAACCACGGTAGAATGGTAAATGAATGCAACACCAGGGAATGAAAATTGAGTGCAAGTGAGGGAAATATTTACTACTGTGGCAACATCAAAACGTAAGCTATTCGTCCACAAGTTGTACGTCTCCGGCAGAGCGCTCCTCACAAACTCCGTGTGCTCCTTCAGGCCAACTGCAATGCGGCTTTCGGCAAGCCTGTTTTTTGCGAAGCCCGCTTCAACCACCAATCCAAGCTTTTTGCTTCCTCATCATCCATCTCGTTTGCTTCACGGTGATGCGTTGTGATTGGCCTTCACTGAGAATGGCCAGCCAAGGGCCGAATGAAAAGGTGTGGGGAGATAGCGACGTTTCCTCCGGGCGGGCAGCTTCAGGGGTTACACTGGACCTTGTTGCCGGGCGGTGTGCTTGGAGCTGGGTTCTTGCTGCGCATCATGTTCACGGCGCCGGACAAAGACTGCGTGAGACAAGGACTGCCCCTTCTCACGACCACTGCTCGATGCCCAACACCATACGAGGAACACACAAGTGCCCCCCAAATAGTGCTTCAACGGTGAACGTGGAGCTTGCCGAGGGGTACGGAATCACCTCGTGTTAAGCCGAAACCATGTCCATGTTTAGCACATCACAAGAATCATCTTAAATATGGAAAGTGGAATCAAAAGACATGGCTTAGGCTTAGCACTCGACGATTCCATAACCCTCGAGGTCGCCACTGGTCTTAGTCATGTGCATCCATGGATGCTTCGGGTCAAGGCTTGGCCCAAATGTGAAACAGTCAATTCAAGAGTAGTGGCCCAACATTGTGGTGCCAGTCCTGATCATTATAGACCCCCTCGACCTTTTTACTGTGTTGGGTAATCTGGATGGTCTGATGATTTCACTGCTATCAGACAGCACCATAGAAGGGGGTCATTCACAGGGTTGTATCCAGCACCCACACGGCCAACTCAACCATTATCAATTGGGCAGACTATCGACGCCTCGTATGGCCTGGCTTAGCCAAAAGCGGCAGCAAAGGACGGAGACTGAGGCAGGAGCGGTGGCCAAGGACGGAGACTGAGGCAGGAGCGGCGGCAAAGGACGGAGACTGAGGCAGAAGCGGCAGCAAGGACGGAGACTGGGGCAGAGCGGCGGCCGAGGACGGAGACTGGGGGAGACTGGGGCAGGAGTGGCGGCAAGGACGGAGACTGGGGCAGGAGTGGCGGCAAGGACGGAGACTGGGGCAGGAGCGGCGGCAAAGGATGGAGACTGAGGCAGGAACGTCGGCAAAGGATGGAGACTGAACTAGACGCAGCGGCAAAAGATGGAGACTGAGCCAGGAGCGGGCGACATCTCACCGATATTGATTCAGAGACCCGCCGCATATCTTTGTGCATGTCCTTTTCCCCTTTCAAAATAGCCAACCTGTCGACCAATACCAGCGGATGATCGATCAAGCGCTCACATTGTCTGCAGCTCCTCTTCACCGACGTGGTGTCCGGGCACGTCACACCCGGGCAGACGAAAAGGTGCCACATCATGATGCCAACAAGCGATGTGGCTGACACAGCACCGCTTCACCAAGAATGCATTTCAGCGGTGAGAGCCTCACCCTACTATTCACAGGCGGATCTATAATCGGGCGACCTTCTCTTGTAATTCAAGCGATGAGAGGTGGATGTGGCCAGATGGCATGCACCGCGCCTGACGGACGGGGCCGCACCGGCCCTTCCTGTACGGATATGTGGGGGGATAGTCCACTGCTTCCTCCACCCAAGTGCTGAGCACGTTCCCCGCGTTCATCTCCTGCCGAAACAGGTCGTACGATTGCCACAACTTTTGGAGGTGGAGAGCCTTGGAATCTACCAAGGGGACCTGCCCAGACGAGGGGCACAGCTTTTCCGCGGGGCGATGGTGAAGCCCGCCTTCATACCGGGTTTCGTGGATGGCGGTATCGCTACTCGACCTCAGGAGGCCTGGGGGTGGGGGCGAGGGGGGCCGCGCGTGATGGGATGCGGAGGGCGGGGACTGCATGGCGGCATGGGCGCTGTGCGCTTGTTTCAGAGGCGGCGTCATCGCCCCTGTCGTTATGCCACCTGCTCCAATCAAGGGACCAGGGTCGGAGTCCCGGCGATACCGCATAGCAGGCTCGTGCTGGGGTGAGTTCAGCGCATCCGCCATGTCCTGCAGCCCACGCGCGACAGAGCTCCGCCGCCGCAAACCAGTGAATGCCCGGCACGCCCCGGGCGGTCAGGATGCTCATAGCCGCAGGCGCCGAGGGCAGGCACAGCAATGTCCTCATGCACAAACGAATAAAAGGTGTGGGGAAGTGAGGTTCCCGAGCTGGCCCTTTGCCGTCTCCATCCAGGCCTGACGGGGAGCTACGCAACTCTCTAGCCCCGGGAGTCACGGGCACATTCCGCTGATCGTTCAGGCCGCTACGATGGGCATGGAACCACCAAGTGTCAGCTGACACCATGTCTTCTGACAACACTGTCGATATTTAAGATATAATCATGTGAAGTGTCTAATACGGACCTGGTTTCGGCTCACCCCCCTTGATTGATTGTGAGCGAAAAGTGTGCAAGTGTATCCGGAGCCTTGATTATGAACGAAAATGAGCGTGCAAGCAGTTCTTTGTTCGTCGCGCAAATAACATGAGATATCCAACCGAGGGTTTTCCCCAGCGCAAGATGCAACGAAGGAGGGAGACATGCATTCCCTCTGGGCAGGTAATATGTAAATATAAAAGAAAAGTATCGTGCGCCCCTACTGAATTGCACTGGCCCACCTGATAGCTGGTGGAGTTGCCATATTTGAAGGAGCCAAGCCAGAAGGTGTGATGGAACATCGCATAGAAATCAACGCTGTTGCACACATCGAGGTTGTAGCGCGCCTTCACCGCCATTGGCTGCCCAAAATGCATCCCGGCCATGATCGCCTTTATTAGTTGATTTCTCTTCTCCACTGCATCCGGCTCCATCATCGGCACCTCCGTCGATACAAAGCACACCGACGTGTTGAGGACCTCCATTCCTGCATAGTTATATCGTGAAATATCAAAATCATTGAATGAGGTCATTCAAATAAACGCTACAGTCCCGAAATAATAATGCGCCCCTTCACAACGTAAACTCAGGTCTCCGCTGCCGCAGTTGTTGCAACCAATGACTCACGTACCCTACTCATGGGAGAACGTATTGGTAACTGTGGCGGGAGGTTGATGCACCTATGCTGCAGCCGTGATTGTTGCCACTGATGACACACAGTCCATACTCGACTTTCTCCACCAGGCGCTCTATAAAAGACAATCCAAATATGATCAAATGATCTCCTGTGCCTGCGGCCCTTAAACCCCGCCACGCCTTGCAACAGCATCCCGTCGGACCTCGGGTGCGCTTAACGGATCTTAGCTCGGGCGAGTGCGAATCCCCACTTACCCCACCCACATCGTGGAAAAAAGGAATTTGATATGAGCGAATGCGGATCCTCCTCCCCCCTCCTACGTCGTGAAAAAAGGGATTCCAATCCTCCGAAATCCTCCTCCTCGAGAGAGAGCTTTTGGACTCTGATTCGAGCTTTGATACCTGCGAATGCCATATCATATCATGGAGAGTGCATGCAATTCTGATCCATGTCAATTCAAATTCAACATTCGAATCTAACGATCGGACAAGCCAAACCAATGGCAACCCGTCCTTTTGGTGCCTTACTCACATAGCCGTTGAACACTCAGCGATCAAGCAATGCAATTTTACAGAGGTCAACCTGCACAACACAAATCAGGCCCTCTTGATGTTTTGAGTGCGGCTACGCCATTTTACGCCTGCGGGTTATCCTAGACTGTAATACGTGTGCACGCTATGGGTGAGCAATGCCAACCCAAAGCTTAGAGACAGCCGAGCAGCACGTGCGTTTTGCGCTCCCGGCGCTGAATCGCACCGCCACAAAAATGCATGTATAACTTAGCTTGTCAAAGGGCGAAGGATGTCGGCGAGCATCTTTGAAACCGGTGAGTTCCCACGATGGGCGTAGTACTTTGGGTGAGTATGGCTCACCTAAAGCTCACCCACAAGTACATGAGAAACAGTCGATCACTCTCCTCGTGCTTGACTCAACGAGGCTATGGCTACACAGCAGCAATGCTCATCTGTAACAGGTTCTCGAAGCGCTCGAGGGTACCGTGGGAGGGATCTTTTGACATCAATTTCCACATTCAAGATGGATTTTTGCAATGTGTCAAATATAGTCATCGTTTTGGCTCAACGCTCGGTGATTGCAACCTCACGGGTAGCGGCAGCCAACTTTGCGAACCTCCGTTTCAAAGATGCTGTTTGGCACCGGGATGTGTTTGAAGCCTTGGAGGCTCACAAAGCTTCTAGGATGATCAGCTACATATGTGGAGAGCGTCTGGTAGTTGCTGACGGCGTTGACAGAAGACTGGTGCCGTTAGAGGCATGCGGTACCGATGCCACCACATTAGCCCCGGGGGGAAACAATGCAGGGCCTGGGGGAAGGGGAGGGGGAGGAGTGGGCTGCGAGAGGGAAGCCCCGGGCATTACCGCTGCCGCAATGTGCAACCAGGCAGTACTTTCCCCCTGTTCAGCAATTCCCACCACTCGCCACCCACTCCACATATGAGCTGGCAGGGAGGTGCGTCCAATCACTCGCTGTCCGGCGAGGCTCTTTTGAGAACAATTTCCGTATTTACGATGAACATGATATCTGCGCATTCTGCTCTCTCATCGCGGCAAGCCTCTCCTGGTGGTCGGCTCTCACACGCGATTGGTCGAGGGCGGTGAGAGCGCTCTCCGCGGGCAGGCGGCCAGTCACGAGAAGGTATGACCTAGGGCAGTGGCCACACTGCCGATGGGGTCCAAGTGAGTCACGGGGGGAGGGAGATGTGACCCACGGCGGCACAATGCCGATGAGGTCCAAGTGAGTCACGGGGGAGGGAGGTATGACCTAGGGCGGCGGCCACAATGTCGATGGGGTCCAAGTGAGTCACGGGGGAAGGGAGGTATGACTCTAGGGCGGCCAATGCCGATGAGGTCAAGCGAGTCACGGGGGGGAGGGAGGTATGACCTAGGGCAGTGGCCACAATGCCGATGAGGTCCAAGTGAGTTGCGTTGCCCCCTTGAACCTGCGAGGTGACCACATCCCAGCCCCTTCTGCAGGCACTGCCCGGTGCATCTCCAAGAGAACGAGCCAGCCTGTGATCTCTGCGCCACATCGGCCAACTTTTTCTTCCACTTCGCGGGTTGTGCCCCTAGAATAATGCGCCCTGCGTGAGATGGCTTTGGTGGTTCAAAACCTGCGTTATGGCTACGTAGGGACCGAACTCGTCCCTTTTCACTCCCGGAGTCATCTGGCACTTAAAATCTTTATTGGAACAATAGATAACCATTGGTACGGAACTTAGGCCTCATATATCTATCTATATCTACAATAATAAGGATATAGATTTGTAGTGGTGGGGCCTGAGGCCTAGCTTAGGTGTGTTAGGAGGTCAATGATGACTGGTGCTAGGACTGTGCAGCCTTTTTTGCCGCCATTTCTAGAGGGGCACTTTGGTGTCTGGTGACGCGAATTGCCCTAATTGGTCTGTTTGAACTTTCTCCAGGTGTGTTGCCGTGTCGTGTTCGGGATTTCGCCCGACATTTGTTCTGTTAAACAGGGGTCTCAGGCCTCTTTATATATAGCGTTGTTAAAGTGAAACACAATTCAACTTATCAAGCTCACCTGTGCCTCCTCATATACGGTTTTGTTAAAATGAAACAAAGATCAACATATCAAGCTCATCGGCGACTCCTCGTATATAGTTTTGCTAAAGCGAAACAAAGATCAACATATCAAGCTCACCGATGCCTCCTCATATACGGATTTGTTAAAGAAAAAAAAAACGTTTCAAGCTCACCTGTGCCTTCCGCATCACATCGGCCACCTTCTTCTTCCACTCGCGGGTTCGGCGTTGGGGATCATACCTGCAAGCACCCCCTCCCAAGCCCCCCCCTCCACCCTATGCTGAAACTCCTGCCCGCTTGCTCTCAGACCTTGCCTGGAGCCCGCTTCCTCTCAGACCTTGCAGACGATAGGCAACGGCAACCTCATGGCTTGCTCTAGCACATAGTTATTAGACATAGTTTTCTTTGGGCTCTAGCTTGGTGTGAGCTCTTATTCGTCGCCAGCAATTGGGGCTCTAGAGCGACCTGCGCCAGCTTGCGGCGGATCCAGATTCGAATTCCATCCCAAAGACATCGCACCCTCCCGTGCTGGACCGGTCTTGCTCGAGTAACCCCCAAGCACTTGCGTAGCAGGTGTGGCTCCATTGTCGATGCGGTGGTCCGACCGAATATCCATCGGTGTCAGGATTTGCCGGCACCTGAACAAGTTCAAAACTGCTGCCAGAGCCCTTCTAATTATTAGGGAAAACCCTAAAAGTGTGAGTGCAACTTAGGAATGCGTGGAGGAGGGGAGAGGGCACACACTGGCATTGCTGCAAACCGATGACCACCAAGTCAGCCCCCTCAGCATTGGCCAGGAGCTGCGTGAGGCCATCATCCAATGGCGGCTTTGCGAAGTTCAAATTATAGGTGCAGCTCCAGATCTTCAACTGCGCTCTTGGCACCCTCCTCCCCCCCCTCTTTGATGCCCTCTGCTACACCCTGGCTACAGCCACCGAGGGCATGCTGCTTCGGGATCAACCTGGACGAGTCTGCGCAGCTAGGTCGGATGATTAGAAGGGACCAATAAGAAGCGGACGGCCGAGTTGTCTCCCACCCGTCACTTCGGTCACCGGAATGCAATCGCGTGACTATGAGTGGCAAATCAAGTGCAGATCGTGAGATCCTCTGTAAGTCGCCCAATTAGTCGCGGGCGGTGCAAAACGGTATCTATGCATATGGAATTCCTTGTATATGGAAAACAGGATCGACGAGAGGCAGCTGCTCAGTTACACCGTATTTGAAGCAACAACCTTTTTTATTTGGGCAAGCAGCCAGCGCGATCGCAAGCCACGAGTCGAAACCAAGAGTAAACGATTACGAAATCCAGAGCCCCCAAATAACAGACTTGAGTTTTACGCATCTCCTTTGGGCCGAGCAGAGGGGTATGAAATCACCAAGCGTTCAGCCGAGACCATATCTTTCGATATCACTATCCCTAGCTTAAAACGAAAGTCTGTGATGTGTTAACTATGTGGTTTCCCTCGCCCGCACCCCACCATATGCCTGTGCTTGCGCAATCACAGGTCGCAACAAAGGGGTATGGAATCACCGAGTGCTCAGCCAAAACCATGTCTTCTGATAGCACTTTACAAATTCAAGATGGATTTCGTTTATGCTAGATACAAACATGGTTTCAGCGCAACACTTGGTGATTCCGTACCCCTTGGTGGGGCGGGGGAAGGGAGGCGAGCCAGTCCACCTGGAGGAAGCTGAGGTCGTCGTTATCTGTCTGTTGGCCTCGGGTGAAGGAGGATTCCCAAGGCCGCTCCGGATCACCTTCCCGCATCAAAGAGGTTGCGAGGAAAGGTTCCGGGGAGGCCTTGTCGGTCAGCACGAGACCGTAGGACCGTGCCATGTCTAAGGTGTAGATGATCATGTCATTTTGCGTGTCCATCATGTTGTTGTACCACCCCCATTGGTTCTTGATGCGAACGTACTGCGGGTTGCATGGGGCATGCCATGTCTTCACCGAGACCTGCAGCTTGATCCCTGTGACGCAGCATCTTCCACGTGTCACTCACCACACACAGGGCTCTGGTCAATCGTGACTCGCGTTCGCCGATTTGACTTGTTCATGTCTATCCAGGGTTCAGAGCGCTCGCCGGAGTGGCTGCAGATTCTCTCTGGCAGGGAGGGATCTGCATGGTTTGTGATTTTGGATGGGTATAAGTCGTATTGAATCCCGGGCATGGTGTACGGAGATGGTTCGTCATACACACCCTGATGGAATGAGGTTTCAAAGATCTGCAGCGAGATGCACAAAGTCAATCTCAATCTGATGCGCTGAGGTTTCAAAAGATCTAATATTTATTGCTAAAAAGCAACGGCATACGCATTGCAACTCCGCAGGACCTGCAAATTATTTGCAATGAAGGCGCTGGCTCCACATAGACGCTATGCCGCTCATCAGGCTATGGCACTTCTCCGTAGCATATCAGATATAGCGAGCGGTTAAATCGAGAGATCAAAGTACCGTTCAAACCTTCTGATGAAACTTTTAAGACATGATGATCCGTAGATTTGTATGCTGGAGCACGGGATATAATCCGCAGCAGAGGTTCTCTACTTGGGGCGCAACATGCCCGAACATCGCCGGGCTCACCGCCTGATATGGAGGTGCTTGCAAAGGTGTTTCCTCACCAAACCAAGCAGGGGGATTTAACATTATCAGCTTTAGGTTTTAGGTGCAACCCACACCCTACTCACCCCTCCAAACCAAGCATGCAATTGTTTGGCATCATGGCCGTGCTCTGTTCAATATACTGCATCAGTAATCGGCATCATGCCGCACCCTGTTCATGCCACATCATTAATCGAATACATTATTGCAACCTCCCCTCACCACACCCCCATACCAGCCATGCCAGGCTCTAGGTTCAGGGTCTTATTCCACGATGGCGCGTTCTCTGTCATGCCGTGCATCCCGAGTGCATGGGAATGGCACAAGTGGCGTGACCACGCAGGGCTCGGGTCGCACCGGTTTCGGTAATGGCAGCAATATACACCAGCACCAGCTCGTTGGGGTCCACACCGTTCAGCTTTGTCACCCCCCTCTTTAGATTCTTCATAAAGTCGCTGACATCTCGAGGATTACTGTTTGCGGCCACAGTGCACGCAATTCCAACCTGCAGAGCAACCCCCCGTCCCTCCCTCCTCTCGCACACAAGCACACGCCAAACAATTGACCGTCTCAAGGGCCCAGGGACGGTCGGCAACACGGAGGTCGACGACACGGGGGTTGCACCAGGGACGCCTGCTAACACCCCCAATTCTCACGCACCTCAGTCAACGCGCTCACCGACACGTGAAAGTGTGTAGGGAAATTGATGCATGCAAGGTGGAAGCTGGTCAGAGCGGGCTTTCCGCCCTGTAGACGTTGGAGCTACGATCGATCCCGCACAATTCTGTGCCCGAGGGCCTCGGTTTGTGCCCTGAAGTGGTCGTTTGCAGCTTTTGATCCCGTGCGGGATACACGGCGCAGCCCACCATCAGACGCGGAAGAGACTGGAGAGGAAGGGGAAGGGAAAGGAAGGGAGGGAGGACTACCATGGCGTGTGTCGCACGCATCTTGTTGGCAATGACGGCGGTGTCAAGCACACGATTCGGAATGTAGTGGGCCGTGCCCTGTTGCATGGCGCACCCCCATGGTGGGCAGCCCCCATGAGCGCCTCTGAGAATCGAATGGCATGCATGATTCTCCAACTTATAGGGCTCATCGAATGGCATGCATGACTCTCCAACTCGCGGGGCTGATCGAATGGTCTACACGGGAGAACTTCGGCCCGCATCTACTGACTCAGATTTGAAAATGTAACGCTCATTTCACGACTGAATCTCCTCCAAAGAGGCAAAATCTCCCCTAAAGGGAAAATTCTCAACGACAAAGCAGTTCTGCGAACGCTTGCCTTGAAATCGACGATCTCGGTGGTCTTGAGGGAGAAGTTGGTCACCACCCCCTCGACTCCCTCAATCTGCACACAACGCCATGCACGTCACAGGTCATTCTGATGCCAAGCCAATGGATCACCTCGTTCTCGAGCATTCACACATGGGTCTCGACACAAAGGGAATTCCGTGCCGATCGCAAAACAGATCGGACGGATTACAAGGGTTTGAGCGAAGAGGAGATCGCCGGCTCAAGTTCAATTTGATTGTGTGGGTGAAGAAGAGATGTCCACACACACCTGCACCCAGTCACCCACCTCGTAGTACTGGGACACCGCCACCTGGAGACTGGAGATGAAACCCTGGATCGAATTCGAGGAGCCAAAGCCGATGCCGAGCGCCACAAATCCTGGCATCACCCCCCTGCCCCCTCCTTAGGGATTGGGTCATCGGATTTTGCTTACCAGCCCGGATTTGAGGATGTCGATGAACTCCGTTGCGAAAGTATGAAACATGAAAAGGCTTCTTGTTGTCCATGGATGGCCCGGGTTGGCAAGCCCTAGTATATCAAAAGTAAATAGCTACGCCCACTGTCCCTATAATCGAATTGCCTGCATCCAATCTGCATTCAAAGTAAAGGGCTCGCCCACTGTGAACATATTTCAAGATATGTAGATGGACACAGCAGGTGTACATATTGTATGCGCATGCAACGGTAACATGCAACTATTACGGATATCGGGATATGTTGGGTATGTGCACTAGGGATATAATCATATTCATCCCGGCTCGTATATATCCGCAAGATGTACACTTGCTCAGGTGCGCATACGGTGATGTAACGTAATGTAATGCCTCGGCTCGGCCCAGCCCGGCCAATCGAATGCCCTTGTCATCTTAGCACGCATTTTTGCCCCCTCCCATTTCCATTCATTCTAGTTTCCTTGCACAAGACGTGTTCACGCGCCGGTGGCGACACGCGCCAGTGTGTGGACATCCCAGACACAACCTCGGGTGAGAGAGGCACAGGGCGGAGGGTGAAATATGGAGCTCTGGGGACGAACACACCGCTGACGGCGACAATCGCTGTGGTATTGATGTTCCAAAACCCTAGGATGAGAAACACCCAAGTGATCAGCAGGAAGCTCTGGCCAAACGCCTGGATGACCTGCACGGTGATGCTCATCAGCCCAGCGTCCGATGACGACAAGGTGCTCGATATCACCTGCCACCATTCCCCGTGCATGTATCCCTCACACCTGGATCACTTCATCAACGGGTATGATATCACCGTGCGTTCAGCTGAAACCATGCACGTCCAAACCACATCAGGAAATTGCATATTGAATATGGTAAGCGTTATCCTCAACCGGGTCGCAGAGTTTTAGGTGTCATCGGATCGAGCCGTGCTTCCTGGACCGTCGGGTCGAGAGCAACTTTCCTCAGATTTCCCGAGTGAGATGAAAAGGGCTCTTATGTGGAAGCGCTTCCGCGTGAAATGCATCTTCGGAAGTACTATGCCGGCAAGCTTGTGAGGCGCCGTGATATCTGGACCCCTGCGGTTTCCTTGGACCGGTGAAGGCCGCCCGCGCAACACAGGTGCACGGACATATCAACGGTGCACAGGACATATCAACGGTGCACGGGACATATCAACGGTGCACAGGACATATCAACGGTGTGCAGGGCATATCAACGGTTCACGGAACATATCAACAAGCTCAAACACGTTTTGTCTAAAAACCGGAGAGATGACGGTTGACTTTTCGAGAACTTGAGAAGTGAAGAATTGACTTCGGCACAAGAAAATTTCGTACTTTCGAGTCCTCAAAAACTAAAAAATGTGACTTGCCTCCATTTTTTCAAAGCACAGATCCAAGTCCTAAGGTCCTAAACCCTAAACAAACCCTTCGATCCCAAGGCCTAAACCTAAACGCGCCCTCAGATCCCAAGTCCTAAACCCTAAAGCCAAAGCAGTGGGTGTGCCTATCCTTGGATCGACTCCTTTGGCACACCGTAGCCGCAGAAGACCAGCTGAACTATGTACCCACGACGGGGATCAAAGGATTCAGCACACACTTCGGGACACTTATCCGGATTCTCCGGAGCTTACTAGTGAAGACCCCCTAAGGAGGACCCCCTAAGCAGTGTGTGTGTGTGTGGTCTGTGAGGAGACAAAGGCTACGCCTGATTGGACAATGACTCCGGAAGCGCTCTCGGCGCTCCTGTGGGAAGCAACCTGATTGGACAATCATATTAGGATGAGGTAGAAGCTCAAACCTTTGCTGAGATGGTTGATTTCATGAAAGCGCACAGAGTGACCCAGAACCGATATCCGAACATCACACAGATGCTGCATATGATGAAGATGAGGGGGTAGCTGATGATCGTCATGGCACTTGATTCCAGGCTCTGCCAGCACCCCAACAGCTCTGACCACACCGGTCACCGCCACGTGGGGGCGGAGAATCGATTGGCAGCTCGCAAAACACCATCATGACGATAGACAACATGCCAGCGATTGCTTCCTGCGGCAGCGGCGGCCTCGCCAGCCCCAGCACAGGCCGTCCAAAGATTGGGATTGGATCAAAGATGCTTATCTTACCATATACTGGAGCCCATAGTACCATCCCATACTCATCAGGCCCAGCAAGCAAGGCCCTGAGAACCGTTCAAAGATGATCTGGCTGCTCCGGTATGCGCAGCAAATCAGCAACCCCCACCCCCCACA